>VZQC01000258.1:903673-940106 GCA_009823505.1 Rhizomys pruinosus | reverse complement strand
ATAAATGAGCTAACACTGCAGCTAAAAACACTTGAAAGACAACAACAAATGAACCCTAAACCCAACAGACAGGAAGAAATAACAAAAATCAGAGCAGAAATTAATGAAATCAAAACAAAGAAAACAATACAAAAAATCAACAAATCCAAACATTGGTTCTTTGTGAGAATAAACAAGATAGACAGACTCCTAGCCCAGTCAACCAAAAGAAAGAGAGAGGAACTCCAAATCAATAGAATTCATGATGAAAGCAGAAATATCACAACAGACAATGAAAAGGTCCAGACAATCATACAGGATTACTTCAAAAACCTATACTCTACAAAATTTGAAAACCTAAGAGAAATGGATGAATATCTGCAATTGGGGAATCACTGAAGCTAAACCAAGAAGAGATTGACAGCTTAAACTGACCCATAATATATGAAGAAATTGAAAATGTAATAAGAGATATCCCAATTTAAAAAAGCCCAGGTTCAGATGGTTTCACAGCAGAATTCTATAAAACATTTAAAGAGGACTTACAACCATTATTACTTAAACTGTTCAGAAGGATTCAAGCAGAGGGACGTCTCCCAAATTCCTTCTATGAAGCCGGAATCACTCTAATACTAAAACCAGGCAAGGATGCAGCCAAAAAAGAGAATTACAGACTCATCTCGTTAATGAACTCAGATGCAAAAATTCCCCACAAAATACTTGCAAACCATATACAGACCCACATCAAAAAGATCATTTACCATGATCAAGTTGGATTCATACCAGAGATTCATGGATGGTTCAATGTACAAAAATCAGTAAATATCATAAAACACATAAATGGACTGAAGGACAAAAACTACATGATCTTCTCAATAGATGCAGAAAAAGCCTTTGACAAAATCCAGCATCCCTTCAAGATTAAAGTACTAGAGGGAATTGGACTGGAAGGATCATTCCTTAACAAAATCAAAGCCGTATATAAGAAAACAACAGACAGCATCAGCCTAAATAGAGAAAAGTTAGGAGGATTCCCCATAAAGGTAGGAACCCAGCAAGGCTGCCCCTATCACCTCTCCTCTTCAATATAGTTTTTGCAACACTAGCTAGGGCAATGAGGCAAGAAAAAGAAATTAAAGGAATTCTAATTGGAAAAGAGGAAGTAAAACTATACCTTTTTGTGGATGATGTGATAGTTTACCTAAGAGTTGCTAAAAACTCCACCAGAAGACTCCAAGAAATGATTAAGAGTTTCAGTAAAGTGGCAGGATACAAAATTAATCTAGAAAAATCAGTAGCCTTTCTTTACACCAAGAACAAGCAATTGAAGAAGGAATGCAAGGAGACCTTCCCAATCACAATAGCCTCAAAAACAATAAAATACCTAGTAACAAACCTAACCCAAAACACCAAAGATCTCTACAAAAAAATTATAAACTCCTGAAGAAGGATTTTGAAGAAGACATCAGAAGATGGAAAGACCTCCCATGCTCATGGATTAGAAAAACTTAATATAGTAAAAATGTCCATTCTACACAAATTAACATACCAATTCAATGCAATTCCAGTTAATTTCCTAAGGACATTGTTCACAGGCTTGGAAAAAAAATAATAAATTCATATGGAACAATAAAAGACCCTGAATAGCCAAAGCAACTCTGAGTGAAAAAAGCAATACTGGGGGAATTTCTATACCAGACATCAAACTACAGGGCTATAGTCATAAAAAACAGCCTGGTACTGGCAGAAAAACAGACCTGTTGACCAATGGAACAAAACTGAAGACCCAAACTTGAGCACATACAATTTCAGCCACCTCATATTTGACAAGGGAGCCTAAAAGACTCAGTGGAGGAAAGACAGCATCTTCAGCAAATGGTATTGGCAAAACTGGATCACCACTTGTAGAAGAATAAAATTAAACTTTATTTTATATACCTGTATGTAAGCAGTTCTTAGATTACAGCTCAAATGAGAATGTAACAATAATATTAAATATCCAGTTGATTAATATTGGTCGTGATGCTATTTTAATATTTTTCCCTACCTGACTCCTTGGATCTCTTCACCTTCAGCAGTCAGTTTTCATCCAGCAGCATTTCTGAAAGCATACTATGCACAAGGTCCTGTTTCAAGTAGTATGAAAATTTAAAGAGCAAACAGACAAGTTCCTGCCCCCCTGAGGCATATGCTCTAAGAGATGCTTGAAGATGGGGGAAAGTGATAAAATATAAACAAATAAGAAAATCATCAGACATATTATAAGGTAATAAATATTGCAAAAAGATACATAGAAACAGGGTAAGGAGAACACAAAGTCAGGATAGGTGCAAATTTCTGTAAGATAGTCATGTTAGCTTTATGAGAAGGTCGCATCTGAGTTTATGTTAAAGGATGTAGATCACTTCTTAGTTAAAGGAAGTGTATGATTTGTGCATGATTCTGGGGCTTATGTCTTGATCTTGCTATGGGTTGTTATGAGCTTTCAATCCTTGGTCCTACCTTCCAGGATGTGAGCAGCTGTCCTTAGCCACAAGCTTCTACAGCCGTGATATTCTGCCCAAGCAACCATGGATTGAATCCACAATCCAAAATAAATAACTCTTTTTCTTTCTTTCTTTTTTTCTTTTTTTCTTTTTTTCTTTTTTTCTTTTTTCTTTTTTTCTTTCTTTCTTTCTTTCTTTCTTTCTTTCTTTCTTTCTTTCTTTCTTTCTTTCTTTCTTTCTTTCTCTCTCTCTCTTTTTCTTTCTTTCTTTCTTTCTTTCATTTCTTTCTTTTGAGTAATGAGAAAGGTCACTAATATGGGTGGTAAAATGTGACAGGGTTTACTTTACATTTTTATGGTATCATTGTGTTCATCTTTTTTCTGTATCTTTAATATAATATAGAAACCAAGTTTCTATAATATAGAAAATAAGATTAATTATGTCACATTGCTGGAGGTTTAGCTTGACTCTGGTGAAAGCCTCAAGGCAAGTGTAGTCACAGATGTAGGAGGGCATGTGAGATGGAGATCCTCTCTTAACAAGAAAACAGGCCAAAGAAGGGAGTCAGGCTTACTAGTGTCATTTTTAAACTAACAACTCTCTCAAGAGAACTATCCTGAAGTCCCATGAGAGCTACCTAATCATTTCCTAGAACAACACTCTTTGTACTTCAGCCCTGCACCTAAAAGTTCTACTTCCTCTTAACTCAGCCACATTGAAGACCAAACTTTCAACGAATCAACTCATGGAACACAGAATTCACAGGTCAGCTACCCTGGGTTGTGAAGGAGTGAACAAGTGACCAGGTTTCACAGAAATGGAACGTGAGGACTGACACACGTAAAGTTGTTCGATGATCTCTATACACATGCCATGCTACCTGTGCACTTTCATTCCTACACACTTTTCTCTGTCTCTCTGGTCTCTGTATCTATATCTCTCTGTCTTTCTTACACACACACACACACACACACTCACATACAGGGAAAGAGAGAAAGAGAGAGACGGAGAGAGATGGAGAGAGTGAGAGAGAGCGAGAGAGAGAGAGAGAGAGAGAGAGAGAGAGAGAGAAAGAGAATGATCTGAAGACAAACCATATCCAAACCATAGCAGTCACTTGATTCATACTTGAGATAATGTGGCAACAGGAATAGACATAATGGGGTAAATGGAGAAATCTAGGGTGAGATGACAATGAATCATTGAATGCTGGCTGTGATGGCAAGGACAGTCAGAGAAGGTCTGTCCATACTCTGACAACACCATGTTTTTTCTTGAGTAACAATGGTATTTTTTTTTTTTGAGAAAGGGTCTCCCTGTAGCCCCAGCTGTCCTGGAACTCACTCTGTAGACCAGGCTGGCTTTGAACTCACAAAGATCTGCCTGCCTCTGCTTCCCAAGTGCTAGGATTAAAGGTGTGCACCACCATGCCCGGCTACAATGGTATTTCTATTTAGGATTCTCTATGGTGAATTTACTCACCTGAGGAAAAAGGGATTATAGCAAAATTCTTCTAGCAATATTATAAAATGTCAGTTTCCAAGAACTCATGGAATGCTTCCCTAGTTCATCATTACTAGTTTGAAACATGGAAAAAACTACAATAGGCATTTTAAAACTAAATACTTTATCTGAATTCATGTTGTCCTCTAAGAATAAAATAAATTATAAAATTTATGGTACACCATGAACTTAACCCATAAGTAAAAAGTTTGAAATGTTTTTGTAAATTTTGTTTCATGTTTTATTCTGGTTTCCTTTGAGCTAGGGATTGCTTCTATAACTTTTCAGTTACAGACTGTGTTAAGAAAAGGAATGGAGAGATGGCTCATTGGTTAATAGCACTGGCTACTGTTGCCTAGGACCCAGGTTCTATTTTCAGCATCCACATGGCAGCTAACAATTGTCTGTAACTTTATTTCCAGAGGAATCTGACACCCTCTCTGAACTCCATGAGCACTGCATGGCACAGGTGCACTTACTTACATGCAGGCAATATACTCTTGCACAAAAACTAAAAACATTAAATAATATCTTTTTTTTTTTAAAGAACAGGAATGGAGAGCTGAGGATCCAGCTTAGCAGGTAGAGAGCTTGCCTTGCATATTACTTATTTTTATGTTGCTGTGATAAAACACCATGATGAAGACAACTTACAGAAGGAAAAGTTTATTTGATTATATAATTCCAAAAGTAGACTCAATTATGGAAAGGGAGCATGGTGAAAGTCATCCTAAGCAGAAAGCTGAGGGATCAAATCTTCAAGCATGCACAGGAACCAAAGAGACCAAACAGAAGTGGGATGTGGTTGTGAATTCCCAAAGCCTGCTCTCAGTGATTTGCTTCCTCCAGCAAGGTCATACAGTTGAAAGTTCATTGACCCTCCCCCATACAGGGCCATCAACTGAGGTATTCAAATTCTTGAATCCTGTGGGGGCCTTGTCTTATTCAAACTACCACATTCTGCTCCCTAAGCCCCAAAGTCTCATAACCATATAAGGCAAAATGAATTTAGTTAAACTTCAAAGTCCTCAAATTTTTTTAACAGTTTCAACAGTATTCAGAATTTCAGAGTCATTATGAGACTCAAAGCAATCTCTTAATTGTAACACCATGCAAAATCAAAAAGCAAATTACATACTTGTAACATACAATGGCAGAAAATTCAGATCCTATTCCAAAGGGAGGAGTGAAGGCTTAGTGAGGGAACATATGGCCAAAGAAGAACAAAACCCAGCAGGGGAAACAACAAATCCTGTAGCTCCATGTCCAAAGTCTGGTGAATTTCAGAGGGCTTAGATGGCACCCTCCCCCCCATTTTTGCTGCCTGCAGCACAAGTTTCTCTCTTAGGCTGATTCCACTCTCCTTGGCAGATATCTCACAGCTTTGGAATCTCTAACAACCCATGCTTCTCTTTCATAGGTTCACACAATGGCCGCCCAAGGTCTCTTTTTCTTGCAGGAACTCCCCTACTGTACACTACCTGGCTTTAGTTGCTCTCTGAAATCTTGGAGGAAGAATCAACTATACTCCTGTTCTTGTGTCTTTCATTACTCTAAGGCCTGTACAACCCACAGGACACAGCCAAATTCAGCTGCCATCTTGAGCTAGACTTTGGACTTTTTTGGACACATTAGCACCAACAATTGTATGTTTTTACTTTTTAGGAGCAAAAAACTGCTTAAACTCTCTTTCAGAAGTTAGAAGCTTAGTTAGGTAGGGTCTTGCCCAAGAGTACTCTTTGTGCTCTGTGAGTACAGAGGAGGAGGACTCTCCTTAATGGCCTGATCTCCTTATCAATAAAAACATCTCTCCCAGGACATACCTCTGCTGCAATATCAAGTATCCTAGTATCTCCCTTCTTTCCAAGTTGTATATTTTGTATTTATTTATGCCTCAGTTGCTACTTTTCATTATAGAATTGTACTATTAGTATCATCATTAGTAAGTACTCCACTGATTCAGTGTTAGGCTGTCTTGAAATTTCTTCCACCAAAGATATTAGTGCATTATTTTAAAATTTATCTTCAAGCAAGTTCTTAGGACATGCATAGAATGCAGTCAGATTCTTTGTCAAATGTTATAGGAATGACCTTTACCACAGTATTTCAAGTCTTTGAAACTACATTGCCCTCAGCAATACCTTCTTCCAGGCTTCTACTAGAATGGCCATTAAGCTCTGCTTACAACAGTCAGCCATTTGTCTAGTCCAAGTTTCTAAAACTTTTCACTTTCCTTCGAAAAAAAACATGGTCAGTTTCTTCACAGCAACAGCCCACTCTCTGATATCAACTTCTGTATTGGTTACTTTTCTGTTGCTATTTTAAAACACCAGGACAACAGTAACTTATAAAAGTAAAAGTTCATTTGAACTTATGGGTACAGAGGAAGAGTCCGTCTTTGAAAGGAAATCATGGCAGAAGGCTGCAGGAGAAGAAATTTGAGTCATTACATCTTTAAGCAAGCACAAGAAGCTGAGAGAGAACAAGTGAAATTGGAACAAAAGAGAATATGGTTCTCAAAGCCTACACCCAGCACCATGCTACCTCCAGCAAATTCATACCTCTTAAAGGCTCCATGAATGTACCCAAACAGAACCACCAACTGCTGCCCATATACCAAGTATTCAATATTTGGAGCCTACAAGGAAAATTTCTCATTCAAACTACCACACCTAGCATGCACAATAAGTTTAATACCCAAACCACATAAATTGAACATGGAATATGTTGTCACATCTGTAACATATGGAATCAGGAGGTGGAGGCAGAAGGCTCAGGAGTTCCAAGTCACCCTTCTATGCATAATGAGAGGCCAACCTGGATGCTTGAGATCCCAACTCAAACATAATATAAAACACCACATCCAGCTAACAGATTTTTTTTTAATTTTTTTAATAATTTTATTTCTTTCTGTATGTGTATGAATGTACTGTCTGCATGCAAGTTTGCACACCCGTGTCGTGCAATGCCATGGAGGTCAGAAGAGGGTGTCAGATTCCCCTGGAACTGGAATATTTCTGATTCTTTGAGAATTTTATTATTTGTATTTTGATCATATCCAGACCCCACCTCCCATCTCATCTCATATTCACATACTCCCTCTCCACTTACTTCATATTCTCTACCTTTTATAAGTTATCAACTCTAATATATGTTACCCAAATATTTTTAGGTGTAGGTCCGTTCCTTGGAGGTCAGTCAACTAACCTGGCATCATGCCATTAAAGAAAGCTAGCAATCTGAGATATCCCGAGACCAGCTCAGGCAAGCCCAGGTAGGTAGACAGCAGCTGGGTGCTTCAGCAAGGCTGATTGTTGATTGATTTAATCTATTTAATCCATTAATCCAGTTGACTTTGGTTTAATTGGCTTTTGTGGCTGTGGGGGCGGAGTTATCCTCCCAGCTGGTATAAAAGGTAGGGTTGTGTGAGTCTTGAGATCTGAGATCTCCTGAGACCAGTTCAGGCAAGCCCAGGGGCCAGGGTGAGCCCGCCCACAGGTGTCTGTCCCTCTCCTGTCCCGTCCCGTCCCCCCCCCCCACCCCTGCCAACTAGGATTACAAAGGCACTGAAGGAGGCTAGCAAAGCAAGCCTTCAACACAGTGAAGAGGCATTTGGGACTCTCATCAGAATACCGGCAAGGAGAAGCTCATATGCCAGGAACATGAAGAAGAGACAACACGGGAAAGGGGCAGGATAATCCTGCACCACCAAGCTCTACCAACCCTAGGAAGATTCCTACAGTGGGATCCCCCTGGGGATGGCCCAGGACACAGATATCAGAAACACAATTGGGAACATATTTAAAGAACTACAAGATTATAAAGAGCAAATCAAAGAATTAAGAAAAGAGAATGAAGAACTCAAGAAGGACCTAGAGAGAGAGAATGACAAACTCCAGAAGGAACTGGAAACACTGAAAAGATCCCATGCTGAAAAAGATAAGGAAACCAACCATCGAAGTAAAGAGCTACAGGAAGAGATTGAGAAGCTCCAAAAAGAAGTGGAAATACTAAAGAAATCAGAAGAGGAAATGAAAAAGGAAATAAAATCAAAAAAAAGCAAAAAACATATACATCCTTTGTAACTAGACAAATTGGCAGAAAAATTCTCAGATCCTATTTCACAACGGGCGGAGTTGGCGACGGCTGGTACTTAAGCTTGAGTGGAATTATATTGGCCCAAATGAAGAACAAAAAACCCAGCAGGGGGAAAAATATCAACAAAAAGCACGTGTGCTCCTGTTTCCAACAAGTGCTGCCCCTCCTTCTGTTGCCGCCACTACACGCGCTCCCCAGGGTGGTGACTTCAGAGGGCTTAGGGTGGCCCCCGTCACCCCCTTTTGCTTGGGCTGCCGCACAAGTTTTTCTCCTTTAGGCTTGTTTGATCCACTTCCTCCTTGGCAGCTATTTTATGCACCGTTTGGAACTCTCTAACAACCATGCTTTCTCTTTTTCATAGTTTCACACAATGCCGCCCCACGGTTCTCTTTTTCTTGGGCAGAACCTCCCCTATGTACACTACTGGGCTTTAGTTCTTTAGGTTGCTCTCTGAAAAATCTTCGGCGGCCGCCTCAACCTATTCCTTCCTGTTTTCTTGCTGTGCTTTCTTTACTCTTACCGGGGCCTTGTAACACACCACCGGACCCCGGGCCCCCCTTTCGCTGTCCCTCTTGAGCTAGACTTTGGTGGCTTTTTTTGGCACCATTTGGCCCGCACCCCTTGTCCTGTTTTTACTTTTTTCGGATGCCCACCACTACCAACCCGCCTGGCCCTTTCCCCTTCTTTGCTCGCACAGTCTCGCCCGTCTTCGTTCGGTCGGGGTCTTGCCCAAGAGGTCCTTTGTTGCCCTCTGTGGGGTCACCGGAGTGGGGGCGGGTCGGCACATTCAGTCCTCCTGGGCTGTTGCTTTCTTTTCCCTAACCCCCCACTCTCTCCCTCGTGTCCCTACCTCTGCCTGCCATCTTCCCGTATCTTCCTCGTCTCTCCTCCCTTTCCTTCCCACGTTGTCTTCTTTTGTCTTTCCTTTCGCCCCTCTCCGTTGCTCTTTTCCTTCTAGCCTTGTCCTCTTCAGCTCCGTTCCATCCGTAACGTCACCTCCCCCCTGCTTCAGTGTTCGGGCTTGTTTTTGACCCTTTTCCCGCCCCACTATTATGTGCCTTATTTTTCCCCTTTAACTCTCCAAGTCCAGTTTTTTACGGGCCCCTGCCTCGCCTTGCCTCGTTTGATTCTTTTTTTTTTTTTTGTTTGGTCCCCTGTTTCCTTTTAGGCCCTGGCCCTTTCCCCCCCCACGTATGTTCACCGTTTTGCCCACTCTACTTCCTCCCGCCCTTACCTTTTTTCCCGGTTCTCCCTCGAATGGCTTCTTATTAAGCTCTTGCCTTCCCCGTTCCCGGCCTTTTGTCTCTAGTCCCTCCCCCAGTTTCCTCCCCCTTTTTTTCCCTTTTTCTCCCTTTCCGCCCAAAACCCCTATGGTCAGTTCTTCCCCGCAACCCCGCCCCCCCCCCTCTCTGCTATCCCCCACTTTGTCTTGGTTCCTTTTGTTGCTTCTTTCAACTAACCCCCAGTGACACACAGTACCCTTATACAAGGAAACCTGTCATCTTGCCCCCTTTTCTGGGTACAGAGGGGGGAAAGAGTTCGTCTTTGCCACGGCTGAACACATCATGGGCAGAAGTGCTGCATGGAAGACGCAGGCTACACGGCAAAATTTTGCGTCATGACCTCGTCGAAGCCAACACAAGGGGAACTGAGAGGCGCATCAAGTGTCCCCTTTGGGACCACCATCCCGAAGGGAACCTGGTTCCTCCACGCCCTACCCCCCCCCAGAACCCTGCGTTACCTCCAGCACAAACTTCACTTATCCTCTAAACAGCGGCGTCCATTGGTACAGGACCCAAACAGGAACCACCATCCAACGGCGGCCTCCAGCGTATACCAAGTTATTCAAATTTTGGAATACGCCCTTAAAGGATACCATACAAACTTTCTATCTGCAAGTAACTGTACCAACCTGCTATGTGCACCATAAGGTTTTCAAACCCACACACATAATAAAAAGAAGCATGGAGTGGGGGAATATTGTTTGTGCTTATTGTATCAACCTATTTTCATGGATATTCAGGAGGTGTGGGGCCAGGAAGCGCTTCAGATCACACTCACCGCCTTCTATGGCAATTTACAGATGAGAGGGCCAAACCTGGAGGTGGAGTGCAATACTCAAACATCAGAGACAATTATAAATACATCCACATCCAGCTCAACAGGATTTTTTTTTTTTAAATTTTTTATAATTTTTATTTCTTTCTGTTTGTGTATGAATGTACTGTCTGCATGCAAGTTTGCACACCCGTGTCGTGCAATGCCATGGCGTCAGAAGAGCGGGGTGCAGATTCCCTGGAACGGAAATATTTCTGATTCTTTGCGAATTTTTATTATTTGTATTTTGATCATATCCAGACCCCACCTTCCCATCTCATCTCATATTCACATACTCCCTCTCCACTTACTTCATATTCTCTACCTTTTATAAGTTATCAACTCTAATATATGTTACCCAAATATTTTTAGGTGTAGGTCCGTTCCTTGGAGGTCAGTCAACTAACCTGGCATCATGCCATTAAAGAAACGGCTAGCACATTGAGATTATCCCGAGACCAGCTCAGGGCAAGCCCAGGGTAGGTGGACCAGGCTGGGTTGCTTCAGCAGGCTGATGTTGATTGAATTTAATCTATTTTAACCATTAATCCAGTTGACTTTGGTTTAATTGGTTTTTTGGCTGTGGGGGGGAGTTTCCCCCAGCCGGTAATATAACGGAAGGCTTGTGCTGACGTTCTTGGACTTCGAGATTCCCTGACGAACCCAGTTTTCAGGCAAAGCCCAGGGCCAGGTGTCGAGCCCGCCCACAAGGTGGTCTGTCCCATCTTCTGTCCCGGTCCCGTTCCCCCCACCCCACCCTTGCACTAGGTTACCCCAAAGTGCAACTGAGGGGCTAGCAAACGCAGCCTTAACACAGTTGAAGGGCTTTCTGGGCCTCTTCATCAGAATACCGGCAACGGAGAGCTCATATGCCAGGAAACATGGAGCGAGACAATAATACGGGGGAAAGGGGCCGGGATTAATCCTGGCACACCAGGGTTTACCCACCCCTAGCAAGCATTCCTCACCACCGGTGGGCTCTCCCTGGGGATTCGGGGCCCCTCGGACACCAGATATCAGTACACAACACACTGGGCAACTCGTTTTAATAACGACTACAACTACCAAGATTAATTCAGATGCACATCAAATGGAATACGCCCCCCGGGACACTGTAGAATGAAGAGAGAGAACACGGAAGGCTGCAAGACGAGAAGAGTAGAGAAGGCGTGTAGAAGGCGGGCAGAGAAAGCGAATAGCAAGGAAGGCGAGGGCGGAGAAAGGTCGTGAATGGCCCCCATCAGACGTCATCCCTTGGGACCAATACCTGCACTACAGATTCCCCCCTGCTGCGGCAACCCCGCTCGGCCGGATAGGACAACTCCAAACCATGCGGCAGTTATACAGGAGCTTCAGGCATGCTGGCTTTCGAGGGCCGCTCCAAAACAGACTTGGACACCTACTATTCCTCAACTTCCCGCAATTTCCCGTGCAGGGGCCGCCCTGCCCCCCCCGTCCCCCACTCAACCTCCTCCTCCAATCTCCGGCCCCCCCGGCCTGGCCCTCCCCCCTAACCCCACACCCCCCCCCCCCCCCCCCGTCTCCCTCCGTCCGCCCGTCTACTTGGGCTTCCCGGGGATAGTCAACCGATAACATACACAAGACAAGAAAAGCAAACTATGAAGCTCCTGGGAAAGATTAACACAACCCAGCAGAATAACTATAAAAAATCTCCCACGGGAAAGATAATGATATATTGAAAAAATATATTTTTTTTTTAAAAAAATATGCATCCACAAGTGGAACCAAAACAGGGGAAACTGTGGTACACGTAGGAAAAGAGCAAAAGTCTCTGCACTCATAGGGAATTAGAGTGTAAAATGGAAAGGGAATATAGAAATCCCCAAGGCATGGTATTAATTTATTATTATTGATCCAGCTCTTCCACCCAGCAACAAAAATCATAGATTTCTGGGAAAACTTCCCCACACTCTAACAATAAAATAAATAACTCAAAAAAAGGGCAAACCAAAATACCAAATACAAAATACAAGGAAGCACCAAACAAAGAACAGGACACCCCAAAACAGAGACGATTCAGAAAAAGAAAAAGAATACTTTCTCCCACGGGCCCACTCCATATTAAAAAATTCTTTGACCTCCTCCAAAAACTCAAAAAAGACCCCCCAACAAATCCTTCCCGCCACTACGCGAAAAGGGGAAAACAACAAGTGGGGACTTATTAAAGGGGGGACACCCTATTCAGCCTTACAAACTGGGTCTTTCTCGATGGCAAAAACTTAGGAAAACGCACGGGGCTAACGCACGAAGAACACCTGGCCAGGCAACGCTTTTCCAGTGGTTTCTTCTTAATTCACTAAAGTTATTGTTCAGTGTTTTTTTTTTAAGGCCACTCGCTGCCACTCCCAGTTTTTACTTATACCCAGCTAAAAAACCAAAATGTCCCTTTTACTAACTGAGTGAAGGGGGAGAACGGAGAAAAATAAACCCAACACCCTTCCATGGGCAATTAAAAATCATAATAACAACCAGTTGCAAAAGAATTACATCTCCGGGCTGGAGAGATAGCCTCGGCAGTTGTGCGCGGGCTCTCTGCCGCGGACAGGTTTTCGCTTCCCCCCGGGGCATCCCCCCCCTGGCCCGGCTACAGACCCCCCCCTCTGTTAGCTCCACTTCCAGGAGACTCCCAGTTCCAAGGCGGATATCCGAGGGGACCCTTCTTCTCTGAACGTCTGCGGCATGGCCCCCCCCCCCCCCCCTGACCCCACAGGTGTACAGAACCCTGCATACAAAAAACATGGATCCCATTCAGACAATACAAACATAAGATTATAACAATTAGTGTGGGAAAAAAAAAAAAAAATACAACCAAAAAAAAATAAAAAATCAAAAAAAAAAAAAAAAAAGAATTGTTTACATGGTGCAGACTAAACCCAACTCCCCTCACGAGGAAGACTGTGAAGCATAGCTATCCGAAAACAGTGAGGACGGAAAAGGGAGCAACCACGGGATGCACACCCGTGTCCCCCAGGGCACCCTTAGAAACGAGGGAAAAGAAAGCAAGGTAGAACTTTTTAGGGTTAGAAAAACGCCCACAACTGGCCAAGAAAAAGTAAGGTAGGGAACTACACCTCACACCACAAACCACACATGTGATAACAAGGCAAAAAAACACGGAGGATCGGCAAAAACAAACCCACTCGTCATAACCTTCCTTTCCTTGGAACTAAACTTCCCAATCAAATTACATAGACTGGGAGATTGGGGATTAGGAAACAACCAGGAATCCATCAATAGGTCCTGTCTACCAAGAAACACATCTTCCCTTCAAGGACAGACACCACATTAAAGTGAAAAGATGGAAAAAAAAATATTTCCAAGAGCAAAGTGGTACCACAAAAAGAAAAGGAAAGAAAAGGGAAGGAAAAAAGAAAAGAAGGGGGGGAGAGAGAGAAAAAAAAAAAAAAAAAAAAAAAAAAAAAAAAAAAAAAAAAAAAGGAACAAGAAAGAAAAAACGGGCAGAGAGGTAAGAGACTAGAAACTAAGAGAGGGGAAGATGAGAAAAAAGACGGTCCCAGGGACATTGGTGAGGCACAAAGGAAACAATTCACCAAAGAGAAGGAGGTGTCCACAAGCGGGATAAGAGAGAGGCCCCAAAACGGGGGTGGGGCACCGAAACGGGAGATGATGAAAGATAAAAACAAGGCCCCAGGCCAACCAACGGCACCCCCACTGTAGCTCCAGGTACACGTCATGAGGTAGGGGGACCGGGCGAGAGCCCAGCGCGGGCGGGCCGGGGGGAGGGGGCGATAGGAAACAGGACAACATAAGAAAGAGGGAAACAGAGAAGAGAAAAAAAAGAAGAGAGAAAGAAAAATAGAAAAGGAAACAGATCAGAAACATGCAGGAGAAGAGAAGTGACCTAGGGCGGAAAAAGGGAGAACGGTAGTTTGAGGAGGGAAGATCCACCCAAAGGGACCGCGGCAGGAGGGGACCGGCGACCGAAGGAGGCCACCGTATTAAGAACCATGATGAATGGACCCGGGTGCGACGCAGGAACGCAGGGAGCAGGCGCCCAAAAAGGGACCACAGGATCCGGGGACACACTAGGAAGAAAGAGAATAAGAAGAGGGGAAAAAAAGACGTAAGAAAAGAAAGAATGAGAGGAACCATAGGGGAAAAGAGCAATGGAGAGAAAGTGCAACCGCTCACAAAGAAAAAAAAGATGTGAAAAGCAGGGCAGGTGGCAGTCGAGCAGACAAAACAGGTGCAAGGAAAAGCGCAACACTCAAAGCACGAGGATAAAGCCCGACGGCCGGAACAAGCCCCCAGGGAAGACGAAAACACATAGACACGCGTGAACCGATATGAATGGGGTACGGAAGGATGTCAAAGGGGTGAAATATAGAAAAAAGAAAATGAAAACATACAAAGAGGTACAAAAATAAACATTCCTGGAACTAAATCTGATACATGTACCAAATACCACACAACCAAAACTCTTATGGGGGCTACCTTTAAGAAGCAATGTTCCTAAGGGAGGGAAGGAATTTTTATAAAGGCCCTGGGTGCCTTTCCGTAACAAGGGAAGAAAAACAGAATGAAAGATAGGCCCAGCAAGGGAAGGTAGCGAAACTAACGACAGCGCGGAACAGGCCGCACTTGAGAGAATCAAACAAATAACAGATGAACCCTTTAAAATGCCAAACCCCAAAAAATCCACAAAATCTTAAAAGAGAAGGAAAAGAAACACAGAATATAAAATAAAAGAAGACGGGAAAAGAGATAAAACAGGAAATCCATAAGTCTAAAGCAGAAATAAGAATAAGATATAGGAAAAAAAAAAAGGAGAAAAACACACAAAAAAAAAAGAAAAATAGAACAAAAAAGTGGAAAAGAACCAAATAGCAGACGGAAGGGGAATAGACGAAAAAACGAAGAGAACGAAATCAATGAACAAACATAGAAAAGTCCAATGGAGCAGCATAACAAGGTGGTTCGTTTGAAAAACTAAAGACTCTAAATAAACCCCAGATGGACGATACAGGACCTCTAGGGCCCAGGTTTTTTCAAACCAAAAAGAAATACAATATCGGAAAAGGATACAGAAAAGGAACTACTCTCCAATATCAATACCAATAAAGACAAAGGACCAGATCCAGAGATCGTATGGGAATATTTTAAGAACTTATACTCTACCAAGGTTGAAAACCCAGGATAGAAAAAGAAAAATGGATGAATATTGGAATTCCTGGGAAATCACCAAAGCTCAACCAAGGGGAGAGGAGAAGGAAGAGGAAAAAAATGCGGAGAAAAACGGCTGAAACAGGACCCAGACAGATAGAGTAGGAAGGACAAAGGTGGAAAGAGAGAAGAGAAGAAACCGCCCACACAAACATAATGGAGAGCAATAAAGAAGGATAAGGTATAAGGGAATAAGGCCCAGTCCAGACAGGGTCACGGCAGGGAATGGACAGATAGGGGAAGGAATTCACAGGGGCAGAATGTACGAAAGAATTCAATTTATTTTTAAAAAAATCTTTGAAAAAATTTTAACAAAATTTTCATTTTAAAATTCACAGAACAGAATCTATTGGACCCCCCCCGGGAGGAAGACAAGTCAGAAGGAGAAGCGCAGAAGGCAAAGAAAGGTAAGGCAAGAGAGGGTAGACGACAGACGTGCAAGGGTGGAAATTGTAGGGCATAAGTATTGAAATAGTAATATGGGGAGAAAGACAGAAATGAGGAATGAACGAACAGAAAAATCAGGTAACAGAAATAGGGAAAGGAATTTTCAGGAATTCAGGGAAAAGATAACAGGAAGAATTTCAATGGGGAACACTAGGGTGGGGGCCCCGGGCAAAAAAAGGGGACCGCTACATACCAGTATGACGGAAAAAAACATCCAAATACGGGGGGAGGACGGAGACAAGCCAAGATTGGAGGAAGGCGGCCCAACAACAAAGTCCTGCTATGTGTTGTATGGAACGGCCCCCAGTCAGCCACGCGAATGCCCAAAACCAGGCAAAGAGGAGAACACTACAGCGAACAGAAGAAGGAGGGAAAACGGAGGAGACGCCAGCGGCGCCGGAATAGGGACATAACAGAAGACTAGAAAGGGCCCAAAAGGCGATCAATCAGCGGAACGGGGCAAAGGGCAGATAACATATCCCCCCCAACATGGCAAGGGAAGGAGCAGCCAGGGCCACGGAACCCAAGGGGGCGGGGGACGGCTAGGAACCGTGGAGAGGGCAGGGAGGGGGCACAGGACGGAAAAGGCAAAGGCCTAGAGAAGGAGAAAACTAATGCAGGCAAAAACCAATGAAATTGTACAGAAAGAGAAGAGAAAAGGGAAGAAAGACAAAAACAAAAAAATAATACCAAAAAAAAAACCATCCCAACCCACAGCCAGCGCAAAGAGGGAGGGCGGGAAAACAAAATAACGTCCCCGGGGGCACAACAAACAAAGCCCCAGCAGGCCTCGGGCAGCGTGAAGGGTGGAAGAGGCCGAGGAAAGGGGAAGGGGCGGGGAGGGAGGCAGGTCCCGCACAGGGAAGCAAAGCCAGAAGACTAGAAAAGAAAACCTCACAGCCTTCAACCAAGAGTGCATCCGGAATAAATCGAAAGGGGGGAGAACAAAAAATAATCTATCGACATTAAGGAGGGGAAAACTAAAAAGTCTAATTAAGGACAGAAGAACAGCCGGGGAAAAGGGGGAGGAAAATGCAGGGCCAAGGGCGTTGCCCCTGGCACCCAGGCAGCTTCAATTCTAAATAGTTGCTTCAACAACAATTTGCTTTAGAGCAGAGCAAAAATAGTCAAGGAAAAAAAAGGAAATTTTAAAAGGAGTTACCGTTCTAAATTGGCAAAAGAAAAAACAAGAGGGAAGTGGAAGCTATCTCCTGGAGTTGGGCCGTGGTGGGGGACCGAGGATTGGGTGACGTAAAGGAAGGAATGCGAAAACACCGCCCACCAGGGAAAAACGCCTAAGAAACAATAACAGCTGAGTTGAAACGCGGCACGCAACAAAGTGGCAGTGGAGGACAAACATGAACCTGAAAAAATCGCCCAAGGGGGTGACCTTCGTGACACCATAGAGGGCATAGCAACTGGAGAAGATGAACGGTGGAAAACGAATTTTCCAAAGAAGAGGGTGACCGCCCACTTCACAAAAGCAGCCGCAAAAAACGTAAAACGCCTAGGAAAACCCAAACCGAACCCAAAAGACACCAAAAATGATCTCTACAAAAAAAAAAAAAAAAAAAAAAAAAAAAAAAAAAAAAAAAAAAAAAAAAAAAAAAAAAAAAAAAAAGAAATATTGGAGAAAAAGAAAAACGACAAGAACATGGAAGACAGGGAAAGGTGGAAAGGGACATCCAAGAAGGCCTGGGAAGCAAAACCCCTCCCCATACTCATGGTATGGGGAAAATTTAAAACATTGTAAACACAAAGGTCCATTGTCTTTTTACCAAAAGCTTGCGTTAGGTAGAGATGGAAGGCACAGGCCATATTGCAAAAATCCCCAAGCGTTTCTTCACCGGCTTGGGAAAAAAAAAAAAAAAACAAATAAAAAAAAAAAACAAGTCCTTCCTCTTTTCTTTTTTAAAAAAAAAAAAAATTTTGGAAAAAAAAAGAAAAAACACAAAAAACAAAAAAGGGGACCCTGAAAGCAGCCAAAACAACCCTGAGTTAAAAAGAACCTAACAGGGGGATTTGGATTCCTCTATACCAGACGATTTCAACTATATTTACACCTAGGGTTCTAGGTCATTTAAAAAAAACAGCTCCTGGTGGTTACGCCGGCCCCAAAAAAAACAGAAATCACCTGTTGACCCAAAAATGGAACAAAAACCAAAGATCCAAAAATTCTGGAGACATAACAATTTCCAGGCAGGGGTGGGGGGCCAAAGGAAGCCACAATCGCCTACAATTGGGGAGAGGGAAGAAACGAAAAGAAAAAAATGAAAAATGGAAAGACAGCCCAGCCTTTCAAGGGCAGGTGGTGTTTTGTTTGGGCAACAACGAATAACTGGATCCACCCTCTTGTAGGGGGGGAGAACTTATTAAGTTTATTTTTTAAAAATTTAATCACCCCCCTACTCTTTGCCCTGTACAAAAAGCCAACTCCAGATGGATCATAAAAGGACCTCAACGTGAAACCCCAAACTCTAAAAGGTGATTGAATAGAAGGAAAAAAGGGGAAACGGTAGAAGAACAATACAACTAGTGAAAGAAAAAAAAATGTTGGGCACAGAGACACCAGCAGAGAAAACTACAAGACATTAGGGTAGGGAAAAAAAGACTTCCCTTTAAAATCAAACAGCAGCTTGTGCAGGAGAAATTACCGGTGGACACCAGCCACCTACATTGGACCACAGTGGGGACCCTCATTATTATTATAAACTCCCAATAAAAAAAGCGTCTTCACATCAAAACGAAAAGAAACAATAAGGGAAAAGTGGAAAAAAGAAATCCCACGTAGTGGGATGGAACTTTCAACCGCAGGAAAACCTATCCTGACCAAAAAGGCTGATTTCCAGAAGATATATAAATACTCAAAAAACAACAAAGAAAAAAGAAAAAAACAAATGGAACCCACACTCAATAGATGGACAAAGGAGCTTGGTGAAAAACAGAGACTTCACACTATGAGGAATTCTAGTGGTGGCTGAAGGAAAAAAAAGAAGAAGGAAGAAAAGAAACGAAACACCTTTAAACGAAGATTGTTCAAACCTCACTAAATTCATACGGGTAAAAATGAAGATCAAAAACCACTTTTTTAAGATATCATCTTAATCCAATAAAGGACTAAGCTAGGATTCAAGAAAAAAAAAATATTTTACCAGTGGTGGGGAGTGAGCTTTGGTGGGGGGGCAAGGGGAACCATCATCCACTTTTGCTGGTGGGGAAAAATTGTAAAACTCATCCAGGGCCAATTATGAAAAGCAAGGGGTGGGGGGGAGGATAAACCCGGGGAAGACCGGGGGAAAGGAACGGGGCCAACCCCCAAACCCGAAGCAAGACCCACGCCGGGGCAGGGGACACGCAGGACGCACCCCACCCAACCAGAGAGTCACAATGGCACGGCCCAGGGGGGAGGCGACGGCCGCTGGACCACTAAGCAAGGGAGCTTGGAAACAACCAAACCAAAATCCCCCCTTCACTATAGTGGGGATAGAGGGGAAGGGAAAGAAAATGTGGTTTTAACCAATCCTACACACTGGAGGGAGTTCTATGCAACAGCCTTAAAGACAGGACTGATATCCTGAGCTTTTTCAAGGGAATAAAGGGGGCTGGGATAGGGGCTAGGGNCAAACACCCATTCATTCAATAGGAAAGGAATGGAAAAAGCTCAGATGCAGAATGGAGAAGAGAGAAAAGAATACCAGACCTGGAATAACACAGAACAACTAAAAACCTTAAGGAAAGATTTATGGAAAAATTATAAATGCACAAAAGTGGAAACAACAGAAATGGGACTTTAATTGAAAAGATCAAACTCCATATAGGAATAGAGGAAGAAAACGAAAGAATCCAAAGAGATAGTGGTATTGATTCAGATCTTAAACAGAATAATAGGATGAAATTCCAAACTAATAAAAAAGGAAACAAATGACCAATATAAGAAAGCAAAAAGAATAAAGAGAGGGACATCATGCTGAGTGAAGTAACACAGTCCCAGAAAAACAAATGACGAATGGTATCCCTCATCTGTGGATGCTAGTGCCAATTACCTAGTTGTAAGTATTTCTTGTGCACGGCCCCTTGAGCTTTTGTCCAAAGCAGTTGGGAGTGATGCATATTGGAAACAACAACAACAATAACAACAACAGAAAGGACTGCATCAAAGAACTGACTAAAACAGTGAACTTCTGCTCAAAACAGTCAACTTCCTCATGGAGAATATTGAGAAAGACTGACAAAGAGATGAAAAGCATGTTTGGCAAAATGCATGAGCTCTGGTGGGGTGCAGGAATGGAGGTGGACATGGGTCAAGAGTTGGTAAAAAATAAAATAAAAATAAATTTATGAAAAAAATAAATATTGAAAATCTGTTAAAAAAAAAAAAAGAAAACGAAAACTAGCTCTCCTGAACCCTGTGGCTATAGTTTATCAGCTGGAGCAGAGACTTCTTATACATCTCCCTCATCCAAGCTGGGATTTGTGCTAGGGCTTACACAGGTCTTGTGCATGTTACCACAAACACTGTGGGTTTAGATATGCAAATCCTCTATAGCATCAGGACAACAATTTCTTTCTAGTCATCCACTATATCTGGGTCTTAAAATCCCTCCACCTACTCTTCTACAAGGATCCATGAGCCTTCAGAGCAAAGGGTGTGATATAGGTGTCCTGTTTATAGCTGATGATTCTACTATCTCTGAATTTCTGTAGGTAGAAAAGTTGTGGGTATGTGGACTAATCATTACCTGCTGCAAGAAGAAACTTCCCTGATTATAGCTGAGAGATGCATTAATCTCTGTTTATAGCAATAAATCATTTGCAGCTGATTTAATACAATGTCTGCTTAGCAGGATATTAATAATAGGTTCTCCCCTATATCCTGTGACCAGTCTAGTTACAGACAGCTCTGATAGTGCTATATATGGCCTGCATCTTAGGACTTAAGTCCAATCAGAAAGTTTTTTTTTTAATTTTTTATTCCCATAACTTCATGCCACTGTTGTACTAGTGGACATATCTTGCCAGATTCATCATTATTGTAGCTTTCAGGGTTTGAAAGCTAAAAGTACTTTGCGATTTCATTTTACCCTAGTCAGAATGGCTAAGATACAAAACATAAATGCTGGCTAAAGCTGACAAGGATGTAGAGAGAGGGGAGTTATCCATGGCTGGTGGGAGTGCAAACTGATCCATCATTAAGGAAATTAATGTAGAGGCTCCTCAAAAAAGCTGAAATTATGTCTACCACATGATCAGTTACAACATTTGGGAGTGTCTACCCAAAGGTCTCTATATCCTACCATAAAGTTACCTGTTCATTTATCTTCATTGCTGCTTCATTCACAATAGCCAGGAAATTGAAACTACTAGGTTTCCACAAGCTGATGAATAGATAATGAATATATGGTACATTTACAAAATAAAATATTATTCAGCTATGAAGAAAAAATAAAATAGTAAAACTTTCAGGCAAATGGATGGAACTGGAAACAATTGGAGGCAACCCAGACCCAGAGAGACAACTGTCACATATTCTTTCTCATATGCAGATGCCAGTTTTGAATCTTTAGGTATGTTTGTTTCAATTGGAAAATCCACAGAGGATAGGAAACTAGGTAGAGCCTATAGCAGGGGTGGGCGTGGGGGTGTCTTGCTGAGAAAGGAAATAGAGTACAATGATATTAAATGGTAAATGGGAATAATGGAGTAGGAAGGCTTAAATAGGTACAGAATGGTAGGGTAGGGTCAAGGAAGGAGTATTGAGAGATATAGCTCACACTAAAAGCCTTTTGAAATTTCATATGGAATTCATACAGAAACTCTTTAAAATACATACATATACATATATAGAGTTCAAATGCAGTTACATTATAGGTTACAAAATAAATAGTAGGAATGGGTTCCTTTTTAATGGAGCTTTTGACCAGGAAGTTCCCATAGACACTCAAACAATAATGACTATTGCCATTACTTTTGTTTGCTCTTCAGAACTTGATGGTAAAACCCTAGAAATTCAAGCCTGTATTGTCCTTGAGGATTCATCTCTACTGCCTATCTTTCATACTACTGGCACATGCTGTGCATGCCACTAGAATCCATGACATTAAAAATATTCACACTTATTCCCTTTTGTGTCTAGACAACCTAGTTTTCTTGTGGTCATCTACTATCTATGGTTCTTAAAATATTTCTACCCCCTGGGGCTGGAGAGATAGCCTAGCAGTTAAGAGCACCGACTGCTCTTGCAGAGGACCTGGGTTCGATCCCCAGCACCCACATGGCGGCTGAGAACTGTCTGTGGCTCCAATTCCAGGAGAGCTCCAGTTACAGGGGAATCCGAGACCCTCTTCTGACCTCCGCGGCATTGCACGACACGGGTGCACAGACCTACATGCAGACAGTACATTCATACACATACAAAAATAAATTAAAAAAAATATTTCCACCCCCTTCTTCCACAGTGATCTCTGAGCCTTGGGAGGAGAGGGTGTGATATGGGTGTCCCATTTAGGGTGGAGGATTCTGCAGTCTTATTCTAGGCATGTTGGTGGACCAGTTCTGGGTCTCTATATATTAATTGCCATTTACTACAAGAAGGTTCTCTTGTGAAAGTTGAGAGATGCACTAATCTATGGGTATCATAATACGTCATTAGCAGCTGGTTCAATTTTATGCACATCTAGCAGAATAAGATTAGTAGGTTTCCCCTATGGCCTGTGATCCATCTAGTCACAGGTATTTAACTGTGTTAAGCATATATGGGCTGTATCTTGTAAAATGGGTCTTAATTCCAATCAGAGAGTGTTTTCTTTTTCCATCATGTTGTGCTACTATTGCACTAATGGATATATCTTGTCAAAACAGTCATTATTATAGCTCACAGTGTTCACAGATGGGTAAGGTTAATAGTTACTTTTCTGGTACTATGCATAGCACCATCTAAACCTGTGAAAGTTAGCCAGTAAAACTGAAGGTTCAATGTCAGTTTGATTTCTTCTTGTTTATTCCATAACTCACATATGTCATATCTTAAGGAGTAGTATCTTCCTGTCAAGTTCTGGAAGGTAAACAAGGGCAATGGCAATACCCAGTATAGTTTGAGGGACTATGGTGCTCCCTTGGTCAGTAGCTCTAAAAGAGAGAAGCCATTCCTGACATGGCCCTTTATTTGCTAGCCTGTGTTGTCTGGTAGGGACATTGAACCCATTATGAGGTAACTACTATATTTTATATCGTATATGTGTATATTTTAAAAAAATATCTTCTAAAAAAAATAAATAAATAAAATAAAAAAAAAATGGGCTGGAGAGATGGCCTAGCAGTTAAGAGTGCCGACTGCTCTTGCAGAGGACCCAGGTTTGATCCCCAGCACCCACATGGCGGCTGAGAACCATCTGTAACTCCAATTACAGGAGAACTCCAGTTCCAGGGGAATCCTACCCCCTCTTCTGACCTCTGCGGCATTGCACGACACAGGTGTACAGACCTACATGCAGACAATACATTCATACACATAAATAAATAAATAAAATATTAAAAAAAACTCTTCTATAGTACCAGGTTTACATATGCCTTTTTCAAAAGACTTTAGTGTAGTTATCCCTCACCTTACTTTGTCCTCTGCCCTACTCTCCCATTCACCAGCCCATTTAACCCAGCCTATTCCATAATTCCCCTTTATCACTGTATTATGTTTTTCCTGCCATGAGCCCCCTTGGCCCTACGGTCCATTACTAGTTTTCTTACATCGATGGCTTTTCCATTTGAAACACACATATCTAATGATTCTAAGCTAGCATCCATTTATAAGAAAAAGCAAACAACATTTGTCTTTTTGGGTCTGAGTTACCACACCTAGGATGATTGTTTCTAGTTCTGTCCATTTACCTGTGAATTTCACTTTTATGTTTGTTTTAATATATGTATAATATTCCATTGTGTTAATATAGCACATTTTCATTATTCATTCATCATTTTATGGACATCAAGGTCGTTTCCATTTCCTGGGTATTGTGAATAGAGCAGTGGTGAACATAGAAAAGCAGTTATCAGTGTAGTAGGGTTTATGCTTTTGGGTTTATTCCTATGGGTTTGTACATTTGGGTTTATACCTTTGGGTTTATGCCTTTGAGTTTATGAGTATGGGTGGATCATTTGTATATCTATTTTTAGCTTTTTCCTCCATATTGATTTCTACAGTGGTTGCATCAGTTTGTAGTCCCACCAGCAGCGAATTTTTGAACTGTTTAAATTTACTGTCTTCAAACCTTATATTAAAAATGAAAACAGTGTCTTACTGTGGTCACAGTAAGACCCTGTTATATTTTACAGAAAAAAACATAATAGTGTCTTACTGTAGCCACAGTAAGACCCTGTCATATTTTACAGTTAAAAATGTAATTCATGGATTAACATAGCATCCAAACTATCTGTCTATAACAAAGTAACCTACCATAACAATTAGTACTGTTTAAATACCTATGTAACTAATTGCTTGTGCTTCATTAGTAGGATTGAAAGGTTATTCCTGGACAAACTGTCAGCCCATGAAAGGAAACAGCCATAATTTTTTTTAAATTTTATTTAATTTTGTATGTGTATGAATGTACTGTCTGCATGTAGGTTTGTGCACCCGTGTTGTGCAATGCTGCGGAGGTCAGAAGAGGGACTCGGATTCCCCTGGAACTGGAGTTCTCCTGGAATTGGAGTTACAGACAGTTCTTAGCTGCCATGTGGGTGCTGGGGATCAAACCCGGGTCCTCTGCAAGAGCAGTCGGTGCTCTTAACCGCTAGGCTATCTCTCCAGCCCCCAGAAACAGCCAGAATTGACCTGAGTCCAAAATGACAGCTCCAGAGAAAATAGACTGTTTTGCTTCTTGTCCACCTGTGCCCCTTTTCTAAGCCTAGGGAACAATCTGCAGAAGAGGGGGCATGGTAGAATGTAAGGGCTGCGATTGGGGTGAATGGCAAAACTACAGCAATGTAGTCTGGACACTCATCTGATCAACTTGATTGAACATACAAGCCCCCCCCCCAGCTTGATGGTGGGACCCTTGGGCTGTGTGGGTTTGGGCACAACTGCTTGCAAACTGGTTTTACATGAAGGATGCTTGTACTCATTAATTATTATTTATTGTTAAAAAATGAAAAACAATAATAAAGAAGTAAAAAAAATGAAAATATTGACAAAGAGCAAAACTTAATAAATTTTTATGCTTTAAAACCCAGGACATGATTGCAGTCTTGAAATACAAAAAAGCAAGGGGGCATTTCCTTCTGCCTCAAAGTAGACTAACCTTACTTAAAGATCTTTTTAATTTTCTTGGGCAAGATGTGTCAACCAGCAAGTTTGTGGGCAGGTTTCTGAAGTTATGCTAAGTCTATGAAGGTATATAAGATCTTATGGTCTTGGAAACTGTAGTCTTTGAATCCCAGTTTTCTCAACCTCTCCCCAGTTAAATAACCATGAAAAAAAGCCCCATGAAAGTTCTTATGATCTGAAAGTTATGTCTACTCCCCACAATTCAATTGTTGAAAGCTAGTCCCCAAAGCAGTAATACATAAGATGTGAACATTGAGAAGTGATTAGGTTGTGAGTACTAAGCATTAGTATCTTTATAAAAGAGCTCTAAGGATACTTGTCTAACACATCTGCCATGTGAAAATGTAGCCAGAAAGTACCATGTACAAAGTAGAGAGAGCCCTCACATAGAATATGCTGGCACATTTATGTCTTTGTAATTGTGTTCCTGATATCCCTGGGGTGTTACTGGCTCTTGGTTTCTCCATTCCTAGGTCCTAAACACAAAGATCCTTAGGTGTTCTTATAGTTCCAATTTCTCTTCAGCCTACAGCAATAATTGTAATATAAACAAAAAGTGACAATTCCTTCATCAATTGCTATGCAATATAACCTAGTAGACAACAAGAATTCTGTCTTATTCAGCACTTTTAGCCATACTCATGGAGGAGATTATACAAGATATAGATATCAGCTAATGAATATTTTGAGGATCATCTCGGAATTCTGGATCATATGTATACAGAACTGATACAGTAATCTGTATATTCAAACCAGGGGCAATTCCTATTGTGCCTACTATGAATGATCCTTTCATATGAAGGCCTAGGACCTTGAAGCATTGACCTCCAGGCATATCTATGTAGACCCTACTTGAATAGCTTTCAACTTAGTTACTTATATTTCCCCAAAACTCTTGCAGCCTTTCTTTTTATTTTTATAATTCTTTTTCCCCATCATATCAAGATTTTTTATATAAAATGTACAATTACATTATGATCCAATATGTGCATTTATAAGGTTCTGAAAGAGTGGGCTTAAAGCTTCATTGTGAGGTCGATTAAAAAAATAAAAAACACACATATATGTCTATTATATATGTATATTATATATGTGTGTATTTTGAATATATATCAAAAAGTTGAATATAAATATTTCAAAAATAAGTTCAGTGTTTTGATAAGTCAGGGACTGGACAAGAAAGCATCTGTGTTTTAGAATGATTCCTTTGTGGTCCATGAAGAAGGGACACTGTGTAGGAAGGGAAAAAGTTATTGATACTAGGTAATTGAAGATTATCTTGAAACTTTTACCACATCTTGAAACTTTTGCCACTGGTCAGGAGTCAGCAAATATTTTCCATAAATTGGCCAGATAGCAAATATTTTAAGACCATTTTAGGTTCTATGGTCCAAATGGCGTTTGTCATAATTGTTCATTTCTCATCTTACAACATGAAAGTGAGCATCAGGGACTGGAGAGATGGCCTAGCGGTTAAGAGCGCCGACTGCTCTTGCAGAGGACCCAGGTTCGATCCCCAGCACCCACATGGCGGCTGAGAACCGTCTTTGACTCCAGTTCCAGGGGAATCTGATGCTCTCTTCTGACCTCCGCGGCATTGCACGACACGGGTGCACAAACCTACATGCAGACAGTACATTCGTACACATAAAAAAAAATAAATAAAATTAAAAAAAAAAAAGAGAGCATCAATGCACGTAAACAAATGGAATGGGCATGTCTGTGATCAGTATAACTTTGCTCACAACGTCAGGTTGAAGGCTGGGCTTGAGCCGCCACTTGTTACCCAGTGATCTCAGCAGATCATTACTGTGCTCAGGAATGGCAGCAGAGCTGTACAGAACATGAAACTAACTGAGTTAACTACGTGTGTTTAACACCTATTTTGTGCTCCATGCTATTCTAGGTGCAGAGGAAGTTCAAATACAAAGAAATCTCTGTCCAAATGCAGTTTTTACTACAGGAGAATTTATAATACACACTCTATGGCTTACCTATTAACTGGGAAAAGGAGATAAGTAAATTAGTCTGGGGAAGGAAGTTTATGTACACTTTGATTTGTTAAGTACTCACTACTGAGAAAGTTGGTTAAGCATTGTATGAAAAGCATGTGATTCATTAGGCAACATTCCTCTTAACACATTGGCTCACATTTTAAGCCTATAAACATATATTGTAATGTGTTTTCTGCTCAATGTAATGTGCATAAGATGAGTAATACACGTAGGCAAATATTTCCATATGAATGGTCTGGAACCTCAGACAGAGAATTAATTTGTAATGGGTGAATAATGTGACCACACAGTGAATTGTACAGCAACTACATAATGAAGAATAACGAAGCCATGCTCCTGTCCACAGTTATTAAATATGAACTGCTCCTCCGTGTCAAGCGGTGATTTTCACAGAAAGGCAGGGCCATTTCTTCTATGGAAAATGTGAAGCGAATTTCAGGTTATTAGGAGAATTTGATTGCTTCTTTCTTGTTGACCTTTGCCAGGGCTCTGTGTTTGTCTGACTGCACATTTAGGCAGCCAGGAAAGAGAGGCTCCTTATTGTGTGCAGCTAGTTACAGTGGAGGAACGTGCAGTAATAACGCAGGGAAGGCTTGTTTCCAATGCCGGTACATGTTGAGGGTGATTATGGTCAGCAGTAATGATGTGAGATGACAACAAGTTGTGACATGGATGATGGAAGGGAGCAGTTGGCTTCGTGCTCAGTTTCATCTCCTGGATCACAGTTAGAAAGTTTATTCTACAACCTTAAATTTTATTATATAAAATATCCAAATAATGGCAATAAAATCAGAGTCAGTATTTTCTCTGATGAAAATTCCCTTAAAATTGTTGGTATCAAAGAATAAAAGGATGTTACTCCTTTCTGATTGTGGGCTATTTATTCTTTTGGAATCACCTGTCTGTATATTAATGCACATAAATTTACCATAGAAATTGTGTGTGTGTGCATGTGTGTGTGTGTGTGTGTGTGTGTGTATGTGTGTGTGTGTGTTGATCTTAGTAGAGAGCACATTTTGTTAGTGGTAATGCACCACTGCAGATTGAACCCCTGTTCAATGACACCGCAGATCTTGAGAATTACTCTAAATTTATATGAATTCTTCATCATAAGAGAGTGTATCTTGAGATGAACTGGCCTCCATGAAGGCCTTTGACTTGATATTTTCACAGTGTGAAGGAACATCAAAAATAATAGTCTCTTACCAATGATGATCTGGCAGCTTCAATATTTCAAGCAGCTACTGTCAATTTTGTACTGATAATTACATGTGGGTGATCAGTACCTTGCTGAGGGAGGAAGGAGGTGTCTATAAAGGCAGAGTTGAAAAACTGTCATGGAAGGGGAAGAGTTCAGATTAAAGAACTAAAATAAAATTTGCTGCAGTAGCTTTCACTGCTGATTGGTGCTCAGTTTCAGTCTTTTTTCTTACCAATGTAAGTTAAATTCACTGAAGTGTGGACTTACCCTCAATGGCTCAGAAGAACTTACTTCATCTCAACCTTGTTTTGGATTCTGTTTCACCTTTGATAGTTCTACTGATTAGAAGACTCACTTAAGAAATAGATTAAGCCACGTGTGGTGGCACATGACTATAATCCCAGCAGAGGCAGGTAGATTTTTGTGAGATCAAGGCCAGCCTGGCCTACATAGCAAGTTCCAGGCCAGCTGTAGCTACATGGAGACACTTTCTCAAAAAGATGAAACAAAAGGAAACCAATGGGTTAAATGGATAGTTTTTAGACACTTCCATAGGGATCCTGATTTACTAGGTCTGAATTGTGCTTTCAGAATACTGTGTTTTTACTAAACACTACAGATATTTTATGTTATTAGGAACTTGCAGTGAATGCTGATTCAGATTCACTGGTGCATGGCAAAGCTCTGGTGGTATATATCAGTTCAGAATAGACTGGGGACTTAAATTGATGAGAAAGCTATTTATTTCAAGGTTTTTGCAGGAGACTTTTCTTTTTATTGAAAGCAAGGGTAATTAGCCTTAGGATGGAGCCAGTGTGTATCTGTAAAAGCAGAAAAAGCAAATGAGTCAGGAATCTTAATAACAACCATCAGTCAGCTGATTGTAAACCCTAGCCCTGCCTCCGTTTCTTATGTCAATGCCCTTATGTGTTGAGCAAGTTAAGTTTCTAGTTCCTTGCAGGTAAATACTTTCTAATTTCACTTGTAATGTTTTCCAGGAAACATATCAGGAAAAAAAGGTCTTGTAAAGGTCGTTAGCAATTTGCTACTATTATAAGTAAAATTACAGTAAACTATCAATTCTTATCATTTCTTTGTGAGAATAAATTTGGAACTCAGAAAGAATGATCGATTCTCTGCAGTTATGTGATGAAAACCATAACAGGATCAATAACTAGAACACTTTGGTCTTCAGTATTAGTGGCTATGAAAAGTTAACTTGGTTAATACATACATAAAAGTATGTGTTCTTGAAAATGAATTCAGGAAACAAAACTGCTTAAATCACTAAAACTTTAAATAATTATAGTTTATAGTTTTAAATATGAGTATTTTTCTGAAAGAAAAATGAAATGACATCCTTTCTAATGCTAGCCAAATATGTGATGCTCATTTTAGCTGTTGGCTAGGCATCTGAGGCTAAGCCTGTTATCTCTAGATGTCATATTTCCTATAACCATTTAGTTGATTTGGGTGTATGTATACTTCTGGTGGGAGGGAGTTTGTGCCCTTACTTTCAAGTATCATTTTTTTTTGTATCCAGTAGATTGTATAAGAAATTAGTAAGTGTCTCTGGATGTAAAATAGGACTGGAAACTTGACCCTTCTCAGCTAGTTTGTCTCTGAATTAAAAGTACATCTGTTGCATGAGAGTGACTGTTGACTATATGCCAGTTGCAAGAAGAAAACAGGCTTTCTACATAATAATGAGTCTAGATGATATGAAGAATGGAAGGTAAAGTTTAAGGATTAGAATGGAACTGTTGTTTACTATTTCATATAAATGGACATCATGTCTGACTTTGGTCAGTGCTTACTACAAGTGATGCTTCCACATAAGTATGTGCATATGTGTGTGTGCATGCATGTGTGTGTGCACATGCATGTACATGTGTTCTCATGTGACTTTGTATGCACAGATGACTCACAACACATTGAGCCTATAACCTTGGTTGTAAGACCCTCCTTGACTGAGTATAATGCAGCATATTCTTCACTTTGAAAACAGCACAGTCCTCAGTAGCTGGCTTGTGCTGAGCTACTTTCTATGCAATGTTCCTTGAGTCATTTGTTTTAGAATTCATTTTCAAAGAGGATAAGGAAGTTCTTACTCTCCCAATGGTCACAGAGAAAGACCAGCAATGATGTACAGGAATGAAGTCTCAGAAACTAAAAGTAGAAACCTGAGAAAATGTTGGAATACTTATCAGACAAACTCTGGATGAGGAAAATATAAGATTTTTAATGATTGTTATAAATTGATAGATATACAGAATAAATAAATATTTCTATTAGAAATTACTCTGTACAGTAGATGCTTTCATGCCACTCAGCATCCATGAACCCTGAATGAAGTACCTTGGTATGTTGTGAATTACAGCATTTTTAATATATGTAGTTTCCTGCCTTTATAGATTCATAATGATTTAATTATAAAAAATAAAGAATTTTAATATTTAATATTTCCCATTTTCATTCCTCAGCATGTATGCACAAAATTAGTATATCATGGATTGTATTGTGTTAGAATATTAGATGTTATAAGAGGTTGCTGGCACCCTCCAAATCAACTGAGGTGCAGGGTGTGGGCCACAAACATCAGCCAGGTGAATTGTGTGTGGGATGTGTGTGTGGATCTCTGGCCTCTGCCTTGCATAGAGGTTGCTGGCTCCTGGCAACCAGCTGAGGTGCAGGGTACCAGTGTGCAGGCTAAGCAAGCAACTCCCCCCACTGCCCCAGATTTCCAGAGGGAGTGTCCAGTAAGCGCTACAACCAACCTAGAGGAACCGGCTGGCAGCAGAAGGAGTACAGTGCTCAGAGGGTGTCAAACGGGTTGTTACCTACCCAGTTCTTGCAGAGCCGAAAGGGAAGAGTGAGCTATACTTTCTAACATATAACCAAGATTGAAAGCCTTAAACCTAGACAAGTCAACACTCCATAAACAAGGAGACTACAATGAAGGCATCTGCAGGAATAAAGGAAAGCAGTCCTTCAACACGGTGAAGAGGCATTGGAGATTCAAAAGGAAACCCACATGCCAAGAGCACAACACAAGAACAATATGGGAAAAGCACAGAATAATTCCACACTAAACTCTACCGAGGCTGTGGAGGATTCCTACAATGGGATCCCCCTGGAGGTAGGCCAGGACACAAATTGTAGAAGAACAATCACAGATATATTCAAAGAAATCATAGAACTAAGGGGAGAGAATGAAAAAATTAGAAAGGGCCTAGATGGAGAGAACAACAAACTTCGGAAAGAACTAAAAGGAGAAAATGACAAACTCCAGGAAGAGCTAGAGGGAGAAAAGGACAAACTCCCGAAGGAAGTGGAAACCCCGAAAAGATCCCATGCTGAAATGAAAAAGGAAACCAACGAGCAAAGCAAGGAGTTAGAAGAAGAGATTAAGAGGCTCCAAAAGGAAGTGGAAATGGTAAAGAAAACACAATATGTAATAAAAAGGAAATTGAACACTCATCCAATCAAGAGGAAAGAATGGGAAAAAGCCTCAGAAGTAGAATGGAGGAAGGAGAGAAAAGAAAATAGGACCTGGAAGATAACACAGAACAACTAAAAACCTCAAGTAAAGACTATGAAAAATTGAAAAATACACAAGAGTGGAACAACAAGGAAATGTGGGACCCAATGAAAAGATCAAACCTCTGCATCATAGGGATAGAGGAAGGAGAAGAATCGCAAGAGAATGGTATTGATCAGATCTTCAAAATAATAATAGATGAAAAGTTCCCCAAACTTAAAAAAGACAAACCCATACAAATACAAGAAGCTCATAGAACACCAAATAGACAAGATTGGAAAAGAAGCTCCCCACGCCATATCATAATTAAAATGCTAGACACCCAAAACAAAGCCAAAATTCTGAAAGCCACAAGAGAAAAACAAGTCACATATAAGGGGAAACATATCAGATTTACAGTTGAATTTTCAGTGCAAACTATGAAAGCAAGAAGAACGTGGACCAAAGTATTCCAAGTGTTAAACAACTATAAATGCCAATCCAAGTTACTATACTCAGCAAAAATATTGATTCTAGTTGAAGGAAAGAGAAATATCTTCCATGACATAAACAAGATGGAAGAATACATGTCTGGAAAACCAAACCTTTAGAGAAGACTTGAAGCAATTCAAAGGGCAGAGGAGAGGAGCAGCTATCACCAGGCACTTTGAAAGGGAAATTAATAAAAGCATAACTGCAAAAGTAGAAACCTAGACCAAAAATGCAAATGGATGATAAGGGGAAAAGAAGAAAAGCACATCTCTCAATTATAACCCAAAATATTAATGGACTAACCTCCCCAATCAAAAGGCATAGACTGGGAGAATGGATTAGGAAACAGAATCCATGTATATGCTGTCTACAAGAAACCCATGTCACCCTCAAGGATAGGCAACAACTAAAAGTGAAAGGATGGAAAAAAATATTCCAAGCAAATTGTACCAAAAAGAAAGCAGGAGTTGCTATTTTAATATCAGACAAAACAGACTTCAAAGTAAAAGCAATCAGAAGAGACAAAGAGGGCCATTGCATCCTTATCAAAGGGAAAATTAACCATGAAGATTTCACAATCATGAATATATATGCACAAAACTCCAGTGCACTGATCTTTATAAACCCAACTCTACAGGACCACAAGGCACAGATTAACCCCAGCACACTCATAGTAGGGGACTACAATACCCCCACTGAGTCCTTTGGACAGATCAACTGGACAAAGAATGAACAGAGAGACAACTGAACTGAATAATATGATACAGCAAATGGACCTCACAGACATCTACAGAATATTCCACCCAAGCACCAGAGAATACACTTTCTACTCAGCACCTCATGGAACATTCTCCAAAATTTACCACATACTTGGACACGGAAGAAAAACCTCAAGAAATATAAAAAATTGAAATAATTTCATCCATTAAAGTCAATATCAACAACAGGACAAGCCCTAATTCCTACACAAACACATGAGACTAAACAACACACTCCTGAATAATGAATGGGTCAAGGAGGAAATAAAAAAAGAAATAAAAACATTCCTGGAAGGACAATGACAGTCCAATGAAACAAAACCTATGGGACACTTTAAAAGAAGTCCTAAGTGGAAAGTTTATAGCCCTGGATGCCTACATCAAAACAAAACAAAACAAACAAAAAACAGAAAGAGCACAAATAAATGAGCTAACACTGCAGCGAAAAACAGTCGAAAGACAACAACAAATGAACTCTAAATGCAACAGGAAGAAATAAAAAAAATCAGAAATCAATGAAATAGAAACAAAGAAAACAATACAAAAAATCAACGAATCCAAAAGTTGGTTCTTTGAAAGAATAAAACAGATAGACAGAATCCTAGCCCAGTTAACTGAAAGAAAGAGCAACTTCAAATCAATATAATTCTTGATGAAAGGAGAAATATTACAACAGACAATGAAAAGATCCAGACAATCATATGGGACTACTTCAAAAACCTATACTCTACTAAATTTGAAAACCTAAGAGAAATTGATGAATATCTGAAATCTGGGGAATCCTCAAAGCTAAACCAAGAAGAGACTGACAGCTTAAGCAGACCCATAATATATGAAGAAATTGAAAATGTAATAAGAAAAAAATGGTAAGAAAAGCCCAGGCCCATATGGTTTCACAGAATTCTATAAAACATTTAAAGAGGACTTACAGCCATTATTATTCAAACTGTTCAGAAGGATACAAGCAGAGGGAAATCTCGCAAATTCCTTCTATGAAGTCAGCATCACTCTAATATCAAAACTAGGGGCTGGAGAGATGGCCTAGGGGTTAAGAGCACCGACTGCTCTTGCAGAGGACCCAGGTTCGATCCCAGCACCCACATGGCGGCCGAGAACAGTCTAAAACTCCAATTCCAGGATAACTCCAGTTCCAGGGGAATCCGACACCCTCTTCTGACCTCCACAGCATTGCACGATACGGGTACACAAACTTGCATGCAGACACTACATTCATACACATACAGAAATAAATAAAATTAATAAAAAATTTTTAAACCAGGGAGGAATACAGCCAAAAAGGAGAACTATAGACCTATCTCATTAATGAACACAGATGCAAAAATTCTCAACAAAATACTTGCAAACCACATACAGACCCACATCAAAAAAGATCATCCATCATGACCAAGTTGGATTCATACCAGAGATGCAGGGATGGTTCCACATATGTGTTGGGAGCCGTGAAGTGCCACGCCTTAAAGATAGCGCCGACTTTCTGAGATGGCCAAAGAAAGGGGGAACTGTTGGTAGCCTGCTTCATTAAAGAAAGCCTGTGCTAGAGTTTTGTGAACTCACTCCCGCCCATCGAGCAAGGAAGGCTAGTTTCACTTTACTTCCTCCACGTAAGATAAGCCTCAGGATGTTCCAGCCCACAAGACATTCCAGGCTTATCTTCATCCTGCCCTTCCCCTCCTTACTTCCTCCTCGTAAGATAAACAGGATGCTCATTAACCACAGGATGTTCGAGCCCACGCTTTTGGTATGCAAATGAGGCATCGGATGGTGCACCAATCCAGAGCATGCACAAGCCCTCTAGACTGCTATATAAGCAGTGCTTCTGCCCCATTTCGGGGTCCTTCTCACAAGAGAGCTGTACACAATAAAGTTTGCTGCAGAAGAATCCTGTTGTCCGCGTGAAGTTCTTGCTGGCGAGACTGCTGCGCGCGACAAGTGGTGCCGAAACCCGGGAACTTACCATCGCTGGCACCGAGAGGACCCTTCGCTTTCAAAGAGGATTCAGAACTGCAGGGTAAGTCGCTCAGAGAGGCATGTCGTCTGGTGAGTTTGCTGGCATTGATTTTGGTTTGGGGCTGTCTCCCCTCTGGGAAGGTTTTATCGAAGGAATGGTTGTCGTCCTTGCTGCCACAATTTTGTTTTGTCTCCTTATGTCCTGCTTAGGGACGAAGGCAGTCTGGAAATTAGTCAAAAATTGCTTACAGGATGAGGTGTATGAGGCAGCTAGAATGCAAGGACAGACCACTTCAGAGATGGTCCAGGATAGCATGTCAGAAACTGAGCACAGTGAGAGGTTGGGTGTGCATGCGAAAAACCCTGATTTTATTATGGAAAAAGGACCTCCCAGTACATGTGGTAAGGGAGAGAAGATGTTGCCGCCCCTTCTGCCCTCTATTCGGGTGACTCAGGGGACAAGCCTATACCCAGTAAAAGACTTAGAGGCTTTGCACGTTAGTCTTGACGGGGATAGTTCTTCTGACAATAAAAGTCTAGACCCTGATGATAAAGCGGTCCTTGAGGAACAGGCGGCCATTTATGGCCAGGATCATTCCACTGACCATCCACAGGGGAGGGACAGGATCTTATTGAGTGTGAGACCACCTCCAGTCAACACATCTGCCCCCCCCGGGCACTGCCGCTCCAGCAGCGCCCCTACCTTATGTGCAGCACGGCCGATCCGCCTCGCGTATCCCTCATAAGGATCGTGACAAGTTGGCTCTTATGTTTCCTGTTATTGAGAGGGATGGTGGAAGAGTTCATGCACCTGTCACTTTCTCAAAAATTAAAGACTTAGCAACATCAGTTAAAAACTATGGAGTCACAGCTAACTTCACGTTGGCACAATTAGATAGACTTGCCACCTCCAATATGACACCATCTGACTGGGAGACCGTTGCTAAAGCCTCTCTCACCAGTATGGGACAATATATGGAATGGAGAACATTGTGGCATGAGGCAGCTCAAACCCAGGCAAAAGTCAATGCTACAGCTCTAACCCCTGAACAAAGACAATGAAATTTTGACCTCTTGACAGGCCAAGGGCAGTATGCTGCTGCCCAGGATAATTACCACTGGGGCGCTTATACCCAGATTTCCACCACTGCCATAAAAGCTTGGAAGGCGTTACCCCGTAAGGGAGAAACAAATAATCAACTTACCAAAATTATTCAGGGCCCTCAAGAGCCGTTTTCTGATTTTGTTGCTAGAATGACAGAGGCCGCTGGGAGAATTTTTGGCAACACTGAACAATTAACTCCCCTGATTGAGCAACTAATTTTTGAACAAGCTACACAAGAATGCC
>VZQC01000258.1:765556-897942 GCA_009823505.1 Rhizomys pruinosus | reverse complement strand
GCCTTAAAGATAGCGCCGACTTCCTGAGATGGCCAAAGAAAGGGGGAACTGTTGGTAGCCTGCTTCATTAAAGAAAGCCTGTGCTAGAGTTTTGTGAACTCACTCCCGCCCATCGAGCAAGGAAGGCTAGTTTCACTTTACTTCCTCCACGTAAGATAAGCCTCAGGATGTTCCAGCCCACAAGACATTCCAGGCTTATCTTCATCCTGCCCTTCCCCTCCTTACTTCCTCCTCGTAAGATAAACAGATGCTCATTAACCACAGGATGTTCAAGCCCACGCTTTTGGTATGCAAATGAGGCATCGGATGGTGCACCAATCCAGAGCATGCACGATCCCTCTGGACTGCTATATAAGCAGTGCTTCTGCCCCATTTCGGGGTCCTTCTCACAAGAGAGCTGTACACAATAAAGTTTGCTACAGAAGAATCCTGTTGTCCACGTGAAGTTCTTGCCGGCGAGACTGCTGCGCGCGACACATATGTAAATCAGTAAATATCATAAAACACATAAATGGACTGAAAGTCAAAAACCACACGATCATGTCAATTGATGCAGAAAAAGCTTTTGACAAAATCCAGCATCCCTTCATGCTTAAAGTCCTAGAGGGAATTGGACTGGAGGGATCATTCCTCAATGTAATCAAAGCCATATACAGGAAACCCACAGCCAACATCATCCTAAATGGAGAAAAGACAAAAACATTCCCCTTAAAGGTAGGCACTTGGCAAGGCTGCCCCATCACCAGTCCTCTTCAATATAGTGCTTGAAACACTTCCTAGGGCAATAAGGCAAGAAAAGGAAATTAAAGTAGTACTAATGGGAAAAGAGGAAGTCAAACTATACCTTTTTGCAGATGATATGATAGTTTACCTAAGGGATGCTAAAAACTCCACCAAAAAAAAACTGGAAATGATTAAGAGTTTCATTAAAGTGGCAGGATACAAAATTAACCTAGAAAAATCAGTAACCTTTCTTTACTCCAACAACAAGCAACTGAAGAAGGAATACAAGGAGACCTTCCCAATCACAATAGCCTCAAAAACAATAAAATATCTAGTAACAAACCTAGCCAAAGACATCAAAGATTTCTACAACAAAAATTTTAAACCCCTGAAAAAGGAGATTGAGGAAAACATCAGAAGATTGGAAAAATTAATATAGTAAAAATGTCTATTCTACCCAAATTAATATACAAATTTAATGGAATCCCAATTAAAATCCCCAAGAAATTCTTCACAGGCTTGGGAAAAAAAGTTCTTAAGTTCATATGGAACAACAAAAGACCCCGAATAGCCAAAGCAACCTTGAGTGAAAAGTGTAATACAGGGGGGATCTCTATACCAGGCTTCAAATTATACTACAGGGCTATAGTCATAAAAACAGCCTGGTACTGGCACAGAAACAGACCTGTAGACCAATAGAACAAAACTGAAGTTCCAAACTTGAGCACATACAATTTCAGCCAACTCATATTTGACAAGGCTACCAAAAAGACTCAATGGAGGAAAGACAGTATCTTCAGCAAATGGTGTTGGCAAAACTGGATCACCACTTGTAGAAGAATAAAATTAAATCCCTACCTCTCACCCTGTACAAAAATCAACTCCAAATGGATCAAAGACCTCAATATTAAACCCAAAACTCTGAAGGTGATAGAAGAAAAAGTTGGCAGCAACCTAAAAGACGTAGATGTAGGAAAAGACTTTCTAAATTAGACAGCAGCTGCACAGAAAATAAGGTTAACAATTGACAAGTGGGACCTTATTAAACTCAAAAGTTTCTGTACAGCAAAAGAAAAAATCAGGGAAGTGAAGAGAAAATTCACATAGTGGCAGGAAACCTTCACTGGTGATGCATTTGACAGAGCATTAATTTCCAGAACATATACACTACTCAAAAAACAAAGAATAAAGAAAACGAATGACTCACCCAAAACATGGAGTAAAGACCTAAACAGAGACTTCACAAGTGAGGAAATAGAGATGGCAGAGAAACATTTTAAAAAAACTGTTCAACATTGCTAATAATTAAGGAAATGCAAATTAAAACCACTTTAAGATATCATCTCACTCCTATAAGGCTGGTTAGGATCAAGAAAACAAATGATACCAAATGCTGGAGAGGTTGTGGGAAAAGGGGAATACTCATCCACTGCTAGTGGGAATGAAAACTCTTATAACCACTATGAAAAGCAGTGTGGAGAACCCTTAAAACACTCAAAATGAGCCTACCACCTGACCCAGCTATACCACTTCTGGGTATATACCCATAAGACTCATCCTATGGCAGAGATACATGTATACCCACTTACTGCAGCTTTATTCACAACAGTGAAGAGCTAGAACCAACCCAAGTGCCCCTCAACCAACGAGTGGATAGAGAAAATCTGGTACATCTGCACAATGGAGTTTTATGCAGTAGTAATGAAAGATGACATCATGAAATTTGTAGGTAAATGGATGGAACTAGAAGATTTTTATGTTAAGTGAAGTAACACAGTCCCAGAAAAACAAAAGATGAATGGTATCCCTCATCTTTGGATGTCAGCACCAAGTGCCTAGTTGTAGGGCAGACTGAGAAACATTAATGTTGTATTTCTTATGATCTGAAGACAACTGTGCTGTTGTATTGTGAGTCTCTATACAGGTTCTGGAACTAGCCTACCATTTATTTTCAGACTTTGGATTTTGGGCATATGATGGTGGGTATGTATGCATATTTTGGAGTAGTATAAAATTAAAATGGAAACTGCGAATCATGAAATATGATATGGAAATAAAGTTTGTTTTCAGAAGATACAATTTTGACATAGGTGCGATGTTTCAAGCTGGTGTAACTTAGCCTTTCTGGGTGCTTAATGACCATACTTAACGCCCATACCGATTTGGCCAAGAGACCTAAGGGATAACTTTGTTCCTTGCCATTAGAGGTCAACTAAGTCTTAGGGTACTATGCATGGGGGCATCTCTTGATATGTCCTTCAAATGTAGGTCACCAGTCTTCCTGTGTAGGGAGGTCTTGGAGATCCACTAATGGGACTTCAGTCAGTGTCCAGTCTATAAAGAGGAAAGTCTGTTCATGCTTAAAAAAGGGAAGCTTGGTCTAGCAAGACCTGACTTTGTCCTCAAATGGATGGAACTGGTAAAGCAAAAGCTGAAAGGAGCCAGGGGCTCCCATGCCTCCCTAAAAAAAAGAGTGAGCCCTGAGGGCCAGATCCTCAACTGACCTTAAGAAAACAAAAACCTTGGTTAATCTGGTCTAACTGTGTGACCTTAAGCATCCAAAAGGAAAGTAAAACCAGAAATAATCAGTAAGGCCTGAGAAATTGTACTTTAACTTGAGCTCTTAGTAAAAAGACAAAAAGGAAAAAAAAGAGAGAGCAGTGTTGTTTGTCTTGTCTTCAATTCTTACTGGCAAATGCATCTACTCTGTGGCAGCCACTGCTTTTGCCATCCTTCAAAGACATGAGACACAGCTTTTTAACCTTCCAATATGGCTTGAAGACTCATGTCTCTCCAAGAATCCTTCAAATCTTCAACGCCAGATGGGGATTACTGAGATGTCCAGCTTGTGGACTGAGCAGCTACTGGGATTTCAGCCTTGTCAGAGTATAGACTGCCATTGTTGAACTACCCAGGCTGTACCATGGAGGCCAGTATAAGAAGATCAATACAGGACACATACTTACTGGACCTCATTTGGGTGACCATGGGAGGGAAAGACCCCAGAGTGGAGCACTAGGGCAAGATTGACAGTTGTTTGGGCTTGCCAAGGAGGGGAGAACAACAACAACAAAAGAACTGGAAAAACAAAACAAAACTCTGGAAAGACTCAGTAAAGGATGTAGGACATATATGGCAGAGTGTGGGAACTCAGGTGGGGTGGGGAGGCATGGAAAGGAAAGTGACTCTAGATTCGAGAAATGATGTATGATGTATGGAAAAAGTTCAATAACAATTAAAAAGAAAAAATAACCATAAAGAGGAAAAAAAGAATGTGGGGATTTGAATGAAAAATTAGCCTCCAAATATTTTGCAACATTTTGTCCCAAGTTGGCGATACTGTTTTGGGATATGTGCTGGATAGTTTTAGTTGTCAACTTGACATATCTGGTTAGAGAGAACCACAATTGAACACTTTCTTTCATTGGATTGGCCTGTGGCCATGTTTGTGGGGCATTTTCTTGATTGTTGAGTGTTGTTGGAGGGCCTAGCCCTACTGTGGCAATACCATCCCTGGCAGATGGTCTGAGCACAGGGCAGGGGAGCAAGCCAGTAAGAAGCTACCATCCATGGTCTGTGCTCCAGGCTCCTGCCCTGAGTTCCTCTCTTGGCTTCTCTGGATGATATACTGTGCTTGTAAGCCAAATAAATCCTTTTCTCCCCAAATTGGTTTTGGTCAGTGTTTTTATCACTTCAGTAGAGAAGCCAAACTTAAGCAGGAGGTCTTAGAAGGTGTGGCCTTTTTGGAGGTAGTGTGTCACTGGGGGGGGGGAGACATACAGAGTTCTTAAGCCTTGCCAGATTTCCACTCATCTTTATGCTCAGGCAACCTCTTGACACCATGCCTCCCTGCCATGATGGACACTGATTCCTCTGAAACCAGAAACATAAGCTCAAATAAACTCTCCATTTTATAAGCTCTCTTGCTCAGGGTGTTTTATGAAAGCAGCAGAAGAGAAACTAATACAGGCTTGAATTCCTGTCCTTAATTTAATTAAGAAAAATCATTAAGCGGTTGAGAAGATGGTTTAGTGGGTAAAGTGCTTGCTGTGCAACCATGTGGACCCAAGATCAACTGCCCAGAAACTATGTAGAAGACAGATCCACCAATGTAGGTGGATCCCAAGGGCTCATTGACTGGAGAAAATAGCTCAAAGAGCAAGTTCTAGGTTAGTCAAGAGACATCGCCTCCAAAAATAAGGTGAGATCAATTGAGAAAGACATAAGATTTTGACCTCTGGTCTCCACATGCACATACACTGGTAATTGTACTCCTTTACATACATACACTATGCTATACACACACTCACACTCACAGCCATAGCTAAATTGATTTTGCTTTGGGATTAGCATAGAAATTCTGACAACTTCTGAAATGACCCTAAGCATACTTCTGCCATTTTTTATTATGCATTTATTCAAAGTGACATTTTCAACATTCTTGATTATAAAATCAAAATATCAATCAAGTGTGAAAAAGTTTGAAGATGCTCAGTACCTTGCAATAAAGCCTCCATACAACTAATCAGGAGTAAACAGGAAACCTACCATTTCCCGTGGCTCCTAATGAATCCATAGTGGCTATCAGGACTATCTAACAGAAAACCCACAGGACAAGTGTCAGCAGCAGAAGACATCTATATCACAGAAGGGTGCACTGTAGGAATAAGAAGATAAAGTGGTTCCTGTCTGGAGGTCTGGACCACAAAGCTGACTTCTTGTTGTTGATATAGGAGATCGGAAAGGACTGGGGTGGAATGATGTGTATATATATATAGATAGATAGATAGATAGATAGATAGATAGATAGATAGAGAGAGAGAGACGTGTGTGCCAAAGAGCTCTGACAAAATGAGACAAATCTGTAGTAAATGACCAGCATGAGAACAAGCTAGAACATCACCAAGACACAGGAATAAAGCTAGAGAAAATAAGCATAAATCATGAAGAAGAAGAAAGAAGAAAATAAGGAGGGAGGAAAGGTAGAAATGAGAGAGATAGGAGAAAATAGTGCAGGTAATTAGCCCTATAATTCTCCATGTTTTAGTGATCAAAATAGGCCTGGCTCACTGACATGTTCTCATCTCACACTCTGAAAGGAATTACTTTTTTTCCCATTTACTTTCATTTATTTCATTTTTTTAAACAAGAAGTAATAAGTTTTGAGTACAAGTATCCTTCATGTAAAACCAACTTGCAAGCAGTTGTGCCCAAACCCACACAGCCCAAGGCTCCCACCATCCAGCTGGAGGGGCTTGTGTATACAATCAATTTGATCAAATAAGTGTTCAGTCTATATTGCTGTAGTTTCACCATTCATGCCAGTCACAGCCCTTACATTCTACCACGCTCCCTCTTCTGCAGATTGTTCCCTAGGCTTAAAAAAGGGGCACAGGTGGACGAGAAGAAAAACAGCCTACTTTCTCTGGAGATGCCATTTTGGACTCTGACCGGTTCTGGCTATTTATTTTCATGGGCTGACAGTTTGTTCAGGAATAACCTTTCAATCCTATTAATGAAGCACAGGTAATTAGATATATAGATAAACAGTACTAATTATTATGATAAGTTACTTTGGTATAGACACAGATGTTCGGATGGTATGCTAATCCATGAATTACATTTTTTCTGTAAAAGGTCTTACTGTGGCTTAAACATCTCCTAACCACTAGACGATGTAAGCTTGTGGCATCAGCTGTTAGTTATTCCTCCAAGGAGAGAGCTAATAGCCAATTAGATTTGGGATATAGAGACATATGGCTGCCACTGCTGAACAGTATTTCCAGGCAGGTGAGGTGTAGCTGATGCTGACAGAGGAATCTTGCTTGATTCAAGGAGACCATTATTTGCTTTATTGGTTTAGTGGCCTTTGGTAGCACTCTCTGGTATACCAGAGACCAACTGTACACTTGCAAGTGTGGTCTCAATACATCTTTCCCATGCTTACATCAGGTCTTCAACAGCAGAGCCTTACCACCTCTCTTCTTGCAGGTATTCCAGTTTACAGGCTAAACTCTTTACAGTTTATGCTAAACTCTAGCACTTATCCAGAAATCTTATGGCCTACAGGCAGTTTCTGTTAAATTGTAGATAAGCCTTTTATAATAAAAGTATGGAAAAATGCTGGGGAAACATGGTAATTAAATTAATATCTCCATTATTTATTTTAAAACAGTAATCAACAAGAGATAATGAAACATACAGGTGAAAAAACACCAGAAGGAAACATATCAGTTCAAGTCTACTGAAAATATACATACACCATCTATGCATAAGTGCATGTGTATAGCTGAAGGTTATGTAATTAGAAACAGCGCCAGACAAAAGAATGCTGCCTTCAAGTTGTTGGTCAGGGTGGTCCAAAAGACACTCAAAATAACACAGGGCACTGCCATAGCCTTTGATTACCTTCCAGAATGTGGAGAGAGGACCCTATTGCTGAAGACAGGATATACTATGGACATAGGACTTGGAGCAATGGAACTGGAACTGACCTAGAAGCATCTTCTCTAAAAGCTGGCTCTCATAGTTATGGAGGACACTATGCATGCTGATAAAGGGGAAAATCAATCAGTGGTCCAGCCCCAGCTTTAAAGTCAAATAGTCACAACAATGACTGGCACAGCAAACTATATCAGTGCAGCAGTGGAATTTTTATGTTGGAGTAATCAATGGCTATCTAATTGGATTAAATGTCCATCAAATGGGAGGGAACTCATGTGCGGGGCAGTAAACATAGCCAAATTCGCCGGGTGTGGTAGCACACACCTTTAACCCAGCACTTGGGAAACAGAGGCGGGCAGATCTCTGTGAGTTCAAGGCCAGCCTGATCTACAGAGCGAGTTTCAGGACAGCTGGAGATACATGGAGACCCTGTCTCAAAAAGACCAAACAAACAGCACCATAGCCAAATTCACATGACTGGAGAAGTCATAGAGCATCAAGAAACCTTAATGTATGTCAAATCCTTAGGCAAACGTAATGTCTTACTGTGTGCTAAATACGGATCCTTATATTACAGACAAGTATACCAGTCATCATCAATCAAAGAACCTTTTTGTAGCCGACAGAAACTAATACAGAGTTCTTCAACTGGTCACACAAATAATAAGTGTTTGTGAGAAGCCCAGCCCAAAGTGACATGTCTACAATGGAACTTCTACATCTAAGGCTCACAAACATAGTGGAATATGGGATAGAGAGAATGCCAGTGGTCTCTCAACTCTCACCAGTGCAGCTTCCTCAAGCAACAGAGGGTGATAAACACAGAAGGCCATGACTAGTCAAAATAAGGGACTTCAGAGTGTGTGTCTCTGGATAAACTTGTATTAAACCTTACCCCCCAGCCCCCAGGGCTCAGAGACCATTGTAGAAGAGGGCAATGAAAGGTTTTTTAATAATACTTTTTTATTGTTATTAAACTTTTTTCCATAAGTCATATATCATTTCTCAATTGAATCTAGAGTCGCTTCCCTTTCCATGTCTCCCACTCCACCCGAGTCCCTGCGCTCCACCATACATGTCCTGCATCTAGAGTCAGGAGTGAAAGCTGGGCGTGGTGGTGCACACCTTTAATCCTACCACTTTCGAGGCAGAGGCAGAAGATCTCTGTGAGTTCAAGGCCCACCTGGTCTACATAGTGAGCTCCAAGCCAGCTGGGACTAAAGGGAGAGCCTGTCTCAAAAAAGACAAAAAAAAAAAAAAAAAGAGTCAGGGGTGGTGTATCAACATAAGAAAACAGTCCTCCAGGTTTCTGAGAACTTGCTCACATGAACTTACAAGAATGGTGACAGCATGTGCAAGACCTATGCAAACTCAAACTACACAAAAATCCAGCATAGATCTGGGGCTGGGGAAATGGGTAAGAAGCACCAACCTTAGCAGAGGAACTATTGGCAATTGATCAGTATAGGGTGAAGAGGAGTTAATCTTTCTTTTTTCTTTTTGGTCCTTTTTTGAGACAGGGTCTCCCTGTAGCTCTGGCTGTCCTGGAACTCACTCTGTAGACCAGGCTGGCCTCGAACTCACAGAGATCCACGTGCCCCATGCCCGGTATTTATTTATTTATGTACATGTATCAATGTACTGTCTGCATGCAAGTTTGTGCACCCGTGTCGTGCAATGCCGCGGAGGTCAAAAGAGAGTGTCGGATTCCCCTGGAACTGGAGTTCTCCTGGAACTGGAGTTTCAGACGGTTCTCGGCCGCCATGTGGATGCTGGGGATCGAACCCGGGTCCTATGTAAGAGCGGTCGGCGCTCTTAACCGCTAGGCCATCTCTCCAGCCCAGGAGTCAATCTTTAAGGGAGCAATGCTAGATAGGCTGACTTGGCTTCAGGGGATGAACTCACACCGGGGACTCCTGAGTACAGAAACTTGACAGGCTAGGTCTCTAAGATACAGGACAGAATATTGGCTATGGGGTAGCAGATAGGAGAGGGTTCTAAATATGCTTAAGATCTATTGTATAGAATGCACAAAAATTGAATAAAAATATACATTGAATAAAAAGAAAGTTTACTTTAAAAATTGATTTACAGGGTAGAAAATCATGTAGAGAGGAAACACCAAATCTGTGTTCTAATTGTGTATGGGAGATCTTGATGTTTGGCTGTTTGGTTAGCTGATTTTCAGTAACACTCTCGGAACTCTCACAGGTAGACTTTTTTTCTTTCTAGCCATCTCTTTTGTTTCTTATAGTGGTTTGTTTGTTTTTCTGTTTGTTTTTAGTTTTGCTTTGTTACTCCACTTCTGAGAATGGAACTCAGGGCTAGTATGTGTTAAGTAGGTATGCTTCCAGCAAGCTGCATCTTTAGCCCAGTAGCTGTAACTTTTATTAAGGTTGTCTTAGTTCTTGAGATGAGTTTTTCTTGCCCTGAATTTGTTAAAAGATTTTTTAAAATCAGTTTGTCAAGCTTTTACATTTTAAAATCATGTACTATAATAGGAACTAACCAAATATAAGCAGGTATTTATATTTGACAGTATCTGAATTAATGTTTTTCAGAGGAAAGTCTAATATCAAACGAAGCTGATTATCCCTTGTGGTTAACCAAAAATAAATAAATAAATAAATAAATAAATAAATAAATACCTGTGAAATAATCCAAATGATAGCAATAGAAGCAGAGTACAAGAAATTTTCAAAAATTAATAAATTAAAATTAACTTATGAAGCTAATGCATTTACAAACATGAAAACAAATAGTTATGCAATCCATACAATCCAAAGGCAAGATACTACTGAAAAATAAACGTGATTATGGAATTAAAGTCGGAAATTATTGAATAATGTAATATAAGAACTAAGGGGGCTGGAGAGATGCTTCAGCAGTCAAGAACACTGGATGTTCTTACAGAGGACGTGGGTTCCATTTCCAACACCCACATGGTGGCTATCATCCATATTTTCAGTTCCACGGGAATCTGACATCCTCTTCTGACCTCTGTTGACATTGAAAGACACAGGTGCACTTACATACATGCAATACATGCAAGCAATACAATCATACACATAAAATTGTTTAAAAAGAACTGAAGAATTCTAGTGATCAGAAAGTAAAAAGTAAGATAATTTCCCAGTGTATGGGGAAATAACAATATAAAAATATAAAAGAAGAACAAATAATAACATTTTCTAGAACTGAAACACACATGCTAACCTTCAGATAAGAGTGCCAATGTGTCAAGCATATGTAAAGGAAAATGCTCCAGATCTGGTTGGTAACAACTTGTTGGAAGCTGTAACCATTACTGAGAGAGAATGAAAATTCTGAAGCATTGAGAGAAAAGCCATAGATGACTTATAAAAAAGAGAATTAACCCAGTGTCTGTTTTTAATACAGTTTGAGATGGTTGCAGGCAAAATAAGACAATGTCTTCCAGACCCCAAATAGAAATGCTTTTGAACATAGGATTCTAGATCACATAAGTAATATCATAAAACAATGTATAAGAAGCATTCTTCCAAATATACCATGAACTTTGAAAAAATTGAGATAGTAGCCAAAATCACTTGATTAATTAACCACCCAGTCAAAGAATATCATCAAGCAATGGAAAAAAGAAAGATATGTGACAAACATCAAGTTTGTTAAACTTTATTAGATTGTGTGTGTGTGTGTGTGTGTGTGTGTGTGTGTGTGTGTATCTGTCTGCCTGTCTGTCTGTGTCTGTGTCTGTCTCTACTTGTTACATGGAACATGTGTGAATGTCGGAGGCCAACTTTCAAAAGGGGCTTCTTCCACCATCTTTGCCCCAGGGATCACACTTAGGTTTTAGGGTTGGAGGAAGCACCTCTTTCTGTTAAGCCATCTGGGCTACCCACAGCTTATTGAACATTAATAACTAGATACGTAAATTTTGATGTGAAGTTAACATAATAAGAGGAGGTGTGAATGGTGTCTGTATTTATGTACACTTCTGCACATCTCCTTTTCAAGTCCTCACTACTCCTCCCTTTCCCTTGCATTCCAGCCATTTTATATTGTTTTAAGGTATTTTAAACTACCAATAAAAATATATACTATTATCTATAGGAGATAAGATAAAAGTGCCGCTATTGTACAAATATTGCTTGCTGTTCTAGTCATTGTGGTTACTAGTCCTTAAAGCTCAGGTTGGACCATCGATTGATGTTCTCCCTTATCAGCTTACAGTGTTCTCCAAAACTATGAAAGCTAGCCGTTCAAGGCTCTGCTTTAGGGGACTCTTTCTTAGGGCCTGTGCTGGTATACTAAATTGCTTCCTCCATACAGAGACACTTGACCCAATAGGCCTTAACACAATGACAGAATACATGAATTCCAATGGGGGGAGCAGTGGGAGGGGGCCATTGGTGAAGAGGGTATGAAAATGTTTAAAACCAATTGAGATGTTCCCTTATGAAACACAAAAACTTAATAAAAAATTTACAAAGATTAATTTAAAAAATCAAAGCAAAACAAACAGTAAGAAACAAAAGAAACAGACATAGGCTGGCAGGAATATTAAGTTTTGTGGGACAAGACATGGGGTATGAAGCTGAAGAGACAAGCCAAAACCAAAGTGTGTCTCTTTCTAGCTAATGCTGAAGCAATAATAATAACCAATAAAATATTCTCCAAGGGAAGAACCCTGCATGATGGATTTGCATACTGGAACTCAGTTCAGCTTTTAGATAAAAATGGTGATGAAACATTCCCTTTTCTCTTCAAGTGCAATAAAACTTTGCTATTAAGTGTTTATTCAGTGTAGGTTGGGTTATAAGAACAAATCTTGCATTTTGTAGTTTGAGGCTCAAAATTCAGCCCTTTCACTAGCTAGGAGATTACTTAGCCTCTTTGAGCTTCAGTCTCTCTCTGTCTTGGGGAAAAACGAAAATAGTGTTATCTTCCTGCAGGGCTTCTGTGGAGCCAAGAGTTACAAATGGGAATTTAATGTGAAAGTGTAAAGCATAGTGCTGGCAGGGTAAGGACTTCTGTTCCAAGAAGTTGGAGCCCATCTTCATCATGATGAAGTCAGAGGAGAGAACCAGGAAAGTACATTGGGCATGTTTCAGACATGAGAGTGATGCTTGTCCTGAGGAACAGGCCATGTGGGATTGGGTATTTGAAAACTGCAAAGTCTGGCACCTCTCCTCAGTACAGTGGCTTTCTTCTCAGTTCATAAGGATTGAAACTCATTTCTCTCACAAAAGCATGGACTTGACATCTGCTATGTTAATTTCATAGTTGTATCTTCAAATATCTGGGAAGAAACTTTACTTCTCATCTTAGGTGGCTGTTATTCATTCCACTTGGTGAGTATGTGGTAGAGGGTGAGTTCAGGTGCTGCTGTGAGGGTGGAGACATTACTCAGGAGAGGAGCCATGCCTCCGGGTGAGACAGAATTACATAGCCTCCAAGAATTTTTCTTCTTAATCTTATTTTTTTTTATTATTTTGTGCATTTCATACATCATCCCTCTTTCCAATTTAGACTCATTCCCCTTTCCATGGTCCTCAATCTACCTGAGTTCATGCATTCTGCCATACATACATGTCTTATCTTTTTCTGAGTCTTTTGAATGTTTTTCTATGAAGGGGATTATTGTTTGGAGGAGAACTTTACTGTTTCAGTCAGTTCTTTGTCATAATTCTTTTGTTGTTGTTGTTTCCTCCAATTTGTATTGCTTCAAATTATGCATACATATATTTGTCACTATATATATATATATATATATATATATATATATATATAACACCTATACTACCATTATGTCATCTAATGAAATGAAAATAAACTGTATGTTATTTCCAAACCATATTTTAAAGTTCACATTTTCCCTTTTAATTTTATATTACTCTAAAATATGCATACATATCCTCCACCAATATACCAAATCTCCCATGCCAGATAAGTATCCATAATTTTTTTAGAAAGATTTTCCATGAGAAGTAATTAGAAGAAAGGGGTTAAGTTGAACGAGAAACAAACAGCTCATTCACAAATGTGGGGCTAGCTGAAATGGCCCATTTTTCAAGACCAAAGGAAGGGGACAGATACCATAAGGAGAGGTATATCTTACCTCCCATATCTTAGCTCAGTCTACCTTGGCCAATATTATATTGAATGGCCAGAGTACAGGAGGGGAGCCTCCTAAGGTAGATAGCAGCATGTGGAAGGTGGAGAGGCACTGGAGAGTCAAGGCCAAAGTGTCCAGCTCAGGAGTTGCTGGCAGACACAGAAATAATCACCCAGCACATTATGGGACAAAACATATTTATATTTCCTGATTTCCTTAGCAGATTCCACATTATAGTCATCATAAATAGATTAAATCACCTATTTGGATATCAAGTAATTTTGTATATTGACTGCTCAATGATAATTTTGTTTAGAAATGAGTTATGTAAGTTTCATTTATGTAATTGCTATGTTGTCTTTATTCAGGTATTGTGGCTATTAGTTTTCAAAGCCTCATCCTTTTAGTACTAGGGATATAAATGGGTAGATTGCAGGTGGAAAACTCAATGAGTAACACAGGCTTAAAAGACAAGTGGTCACCGGGCGTGGTGGCGCACACCTTTAATCCTAGTACTTGGGAGGCAGAGGCAGGTGGATCTTTGTGAGTTCAAGGCCAGCCTGGTCTACACAGTGAGTTCCAGGACAGCTGGGGCTACAGGGAGACCCTGTCTCGAAAAGACCAAAAAAAATAATAAATAAAAATAATAAAAGACAAGTGGTCAAGTGGTCACTCTTAAACATACATACACATAAAATATCAATAAATGGGCTCAGTATATATATGTAAATCTGTGTGTGTAAAACAATAATAAAGAAGAGGAAAATAAAATGAAAGGAAGTGGGTAGAACATGGAAGGAGTTGTAGTGGGAGTGAGAAGGATGGAAATGATATAACTATAGTTCACATGTACAAAATTCTCAAAAACAATTCAAAAAGAGCTAAATGCTTAGATTGCTAGAGAAGGGGGCTCATTTCTGTCAGTGGCTTGGCCACTGAAAAAATTACCTAAATTCCAGTAATTAATTCCTCATACATGCTCATGCATGCAGCCCTAATTAAACTCCATGGGCTACATAAAAACTATGAAATTAGGAGGGTGACTGGTTGCAAAGAAGAGGATCAGCAGGGGAGAGATGGAGACAAATGCAATAGGGATTGAATCTTATCAAAATATACTGTGTGCTGCGAAAGAAGCTTCTTTGATGAGTGGTGACTGGCATACTTGTCTGTAAATGTTTAGTATACAGTAAGAAATTACATATGTCTTGCAACCTAACAGTCTTAGGGTTTTCTCTAAGAAATATCACCTCTCAGCCAGGCATGGTGGCACACACCTTTATTCCTAGCACTTGGGAGGCAGAGGCAGGTGGATCTTTGTGAGTTCAAGGCCAGCCTGGTCTACAGAGCAAGTTCCAGGCCAGCTGGGGCTACAGGGAGACCTTGTCTCAAAAAAGACCAAAAAAAAAAAAGATCACCTCTCTAGCCATGTATGTTTACAGTACCACACAGGTGTTCTTGCCTACAGAGTGGGTTTTAAGTCCTATTAGGTAGTTGTCAATTACCCATAAGATAAAAGTGCCGCTATTGTACAAATATTGCTTGCTGTTCTAGTCATTGTGGTTACTAGTCCTTAAAGCTCAGGTTGGACCATCGATTGATGTTCTCCCTTATCAGCTTACAGTGTTCTCCAAAACGATGAAAGCTAGCCTTTAGGGAGGTAGTTTCCAGGTCAGTTCCAGCTCCATTTCTCCAAATCCTGTGTCCAAAGAATTTTCTTCTTTAGATCAATAGGGTCTTACCTTCAAGTTCTGGGGCACTATCACTGGTTGTGGCAATACCTTGTGTAATTTTGAGAGTCTCTTAGACTTACCTGGCCAACAACTAAAAGAAAGGTTTCCCCTGTCTGGTACGGTTTCTTGTTGTATACCCTTCAGCTATTCACATGGGCTCGTGTAAAGATATTGTATATATGATTTTCAATAGGCTTTTGAACTAATACTTGTCCCTCTAGTTTTTCCAAGTAGCTAAGCATAATTCATCTTTCCTCTTTCTCTCCCTAACACTTTTTCCTCCTTCCCTAGTTAAAGTACTCCCATTTTCCCTGGTTCCTTGATGAATCATCCCTCTTCCCTTTCCAGGTACAAATCCCCATTTTACGCATTCCTCCCTTAGTAACATCTGTCTCCTACTCTTCTCTCTCAGGCTCCTTGTTTCTCTTTACCTCCCTGGCTCCTTTCCATTTTCCTGGCTCCTGCAGTTACATCAGAATATATACTCACATATAAGGATTTGGCGCTATGATCCGCAAATGAGGAGAACATATGCTGTTTGTTTGTGTTACTTCACTTAGTATAACAGTTTCTAGTTCCACTCATTTACCCACACATTTCATGATTTCATCTTTCTTTACCACTAAGTAGAACTCCATTGCATAAACGTACCTCATGTTCATTATCTTCTAGTCAATTGAGGAGCATTTAGGTTGCTTCCATTTCTAATTAGGTATTGGGAAAAGAGCAGCAACAGACATAGATGTACAAACATCTCTGCAGTAGGATGAGTCCTTTGGTTGGGTTCATTTTTAGCCTTTTAAGAGTTCTCCACACTGCTTTCCAGTGGTTATACAAGTTTGCATTCCCGCCAGCCATGAATGAGCATTTCTCTTTCCCCACATTCTCTCTGGCATTTGGTAGCTTTTATTCTCTTTATCTCAGCTAGTCTGACTGGTGGAAGATGAAATCTTAATGTGGGTTTAATTTGCATTTCCATAACTACTAAAGATGTTGAATACTTTTTAAGGTATTTCTTTTTTTATTTATTATTTTGTATGTGTATGAGTGTACTGTCTGCAAGTAGGTTGGTGCACCCGTGTAGTGCAATGCCTCGGAGGTCAGAAGAGGGCGTCAGATTATTCTGGAACTGGAGTTAAAGACGGTTCTCAGCCGCCATGTGGGTGCTGGGAATCAAACCCGGGGTCTCTGCAAGAGCAGTCGGCACTCTCTGAGCCATCTCTCCAGCCCCTTAAGATATTTCTTAACCATCTTAATTTCTTCTTTTGAGAAGTATGTTCAGATCCATAGCCTGTCAGTTGGGACATTTGTTTCCTTGATTCTTTGCTTTTGGAGTTCTTTATATATTCTAGATGTTACAATTCTATCAGATGTGTCACTGGTGAAGATTTTCTTCCATGCTATGGGTTTTCTCTTCACTTCCTTGGTTGTTTCTTTTGTTGTACAAAAGCTATTTAGTTTCATGAGATCCTACTTGTCAATTGTTGAGCTTAATTGCTGAGTAACTGATGTCTGATTTATAAAGTCCTTTTCTACACGTATGTCTTATAGGGTTCCACTCGTGATTTTTTTCTGACAGTGTCAGAGTTTTGGTTTCACATTAAAGTCTTTGATCTATTTGGAGTTGATTTTTATGCAAGGTGAAAGTTTCACAACTGGTCACAGAGAAAGATTAAGTGTCTTTGAAATACCCAACCTTAAGTGACACACCTACAATGAAACTTAACTATGGCTCATAGAAAATAGTGGAAAAAGAGGTGGAGAGAATACTAATGCATCTCTCAACTCTTATCAAGGAAATTCTTTCATGCAAAAGAGGGCAATAATCACAAATGGCTGCAAATGGCCAAAACATTGAGAACAAGAGTCTGCAGAGTGTGGGTCCTTGGACAGGACTCCTTTATTAAACTTCACCCAGGGCTCAGACACCATTGTGGAAGAGGGAAGAGAAAGGTTGTAATAGCCAAGGAGGAGATACATGACCATATGGAAATAGAGTCTTGCTCCTGGGACCTTGCTCATATGAACCTACAGCAATGGTGTCAGCATGCACAAGACCTGTGTAAATTTAAGGAGACAAAAACTTAGCATAGAACTGGGGAAATGGGCAGCAGGCCCCGATCTTAGCCAAAGAACTATTGGCAGGTGCTTATTGCTGGGTGATGAAAAGTTAGTCTTGTTCAAAGGAGTGATTCTAGATAGGCTGACTAGACCCCTTTGGATGAACTGGCAATAAGGGACATCTGGGTACACTAATGTGACTCAGTAGGCCTTAATGTAAATGACAGAATACATGAAAGCTTATGGGAGTGTGTGGAGGGGGGAGGGATATTAAGATGATTAAGATGTGTTTGAAATACACAAAAATTTAATAAAATATATAAAAGTATGGTATATATGAAATAATTGTCTAAGTACACATGTATGAAAATTGTCAAAACTTAAGATCACAAAAATGACAAGTACATTTAAGACAAGTGTTTGAGGGGAAGTGTTACTCTGAGAGCAATTTTTTTCTATCTTGACTAACACAATTTGATGTGATTAATACTGAGTATTTTATGGGTTTAATATAGACTTTCTTTAGGTTTTATTCTCTCATTATTTAATATGTAAATATGACCTTCAAATCATTCAGAAAGTTTAAAACATTAGCTTCATTTCATATCTGAGACATCTCTGTAATTCTCTAACTGCCCTAAAAGCCAGTGTTTGTGAAAATAATACAGCAAGCAAAAAGCAAAAGCTTTATAAAGTGAATTCCCTTTTAGAATAAGATGAATGGGAAACTTAATCCACATTTTAATTCTTTATTTTAAAAATAAAAGTGCTCTTTTTAATTAAATTTGCTAAAATGTGTTTATGTGGGTGTGTATGCAATTGATCTCTACACCTGCACAAAACTAAAAGATGAAGTTATGACAAGAATCACTAAAGGAATTATATGCAAGGAATTAAATTAGAAAAGTCATATGAATAGGTAATATTATCAGGACTTGATATTTCTAAGATGGCTGGAAGTATACATACCAAGGTACTTACATGAGACTTCAAGATTAAGAAATGACTAGTCTTTGTTGTTCCCTGCTACCCCCTTGGGGGGCGTCTCACATTTAAAATACATTCCTTCTTTCAAGCTTCAATTTTGTGCTTACAATCCTTCAAAAGCTATATATGTTTCCACTGAAGACATATATTTAAAATGTTTTAGATTGACCAAGGAACAAAATCCTGGTGAGGAGAGAATTTTGTTCTCAAGGAACATGGAAAGTTTTGAGTGTTCTGCCTATATTAATTGTATCGGTGTCCACTGTAGTAAGAATTTCACACTATTCTGGAAAGCATGGCTCCTAATATTTAAATTTGTCTTTCGAATAAGTTTAGAGACTTACTATATTTTTAAAAATATCTTTAGGATTCAGAAGACCTTAAAGCTTTCTTTTGATTTTCTTATTTTTCTTTTTCTTTTTTTATTTTTTTATTTTTTAATATCTTGCATGTAGCATCTTCCCCGTGCCTGCGCCCTACCAGGTCAGGCTGGATCTGTGTGAGTCCTTCCTGAGCAAAAGGCCATCTGGTTGAGCTACAGTATCTCACTATGTTTGGAAGATTTGGTAGTTCACATCTTTGATATATATTCTCTTAATCCTGCAAATAGCAAGGAGAGTGGAGAGCTGATATGCTTTAAGCATCCTGACTGCCAGTGTTACAAACTAAGCAAATCAATGGAGATAATTCTTGATTCTGGATTAATTGAATGAAACCTTTAGCTCTGGTTACTCATAGACTATTATGTTATACTTCAATTGTGTCTATTTAAATATAAATGTGAGCACATGGCAGTCTATCATATGAATAAAAAATTAAAGTAATGAATTTAAAAATTGAATAACATAAAAAAAGTTCTTAATATGAAGCTGTTTTGCAAAAGAAGCAAAATGATTTAGAAAGCAAGATCTCAGCTTTGCAAAAATATAATTCAAAATGAACCTTATAATAAATATGCAAAAATAGAAACTTTAGATAATAACTGGAAAATTTTTCTTCTTTACATTTCTACATAAATGTTATTTTAAAACAAACAGCAATTATTTTTATAGTTATAAAAATTTAAGTAAATGTTTATAAAAACCAAACACAATAAAAAGTTCTGTCACAGCAGCAGATACAACCCACTTAAAATGTTTAATCATCTAGGTAATTGTTCAAAGACCATTTGCTATAAATAGACACGCCTACCACCAGTTCTACTAGATTTGGAGGCTATATTAACATAAGAATAAGAATGTTGCTTATAATTAAAGACTGCAGCACAAAAGCAGTCTGCAGATTTTGTGGTTTGGGATTAATAACCAATCATTTTCTTATTCATCATTGATAAATACTCCCTAAATTATTATTGTATTAAAAGAAAAGAAACCTACTTGTGTAAGCCTTGAGAAAGACAAAGACCAAAGCTGGTGACAGTTTCTGTTTAATGAGAGTGGTCTGCAGTATTCTGACTATCTGCTCCAGACATGCAGGAACAGAGCCAGTATAAGAATATTAAAAACAGAAAGTACAGAGGAAAGTTGTATATCTGTGGGTTTCTTTTATCCAAACACAGAAGTCTTCATTCCAAGGCCACAAAGGCATCACTGCCCTTGGCAAATAGCTGTCTGCAAAGTTTTCCCATAGAGTGTGTCACCTTTGATTTGTCCTTTTACATAGACATTTGTTTTTTCTGATTTTTTTGTATATTAAAGGCATTTGTCTTTTGTCTGTCAAAATTAGAACACTTGTCTCTTTTATTACATTGTCATGGTTGACTTCAGTAGTCAACTCAACACACCTGAGAAGGAGAACCTCAACTGGGGATTTCCTCTATTGGATTGGCCTGCGGCCATGTTTGTGTGTCATTTACTTGATTGTTGAATGATTTGAAAGGACCAACTGCTGTGGATTGTGCCACCTGGGCAAGTTGTCCTGGGATTTATAAGAAAGAAGGCTGAGCCCAGGCCGGAGAAGCAAGTTCCTGCCTTGAGTTCCTGGTGGATTCCCTCAAAAATGGACCATGCCTTGGAAGTATAAGGTGAAATCAACACTTTTGTTCCCAAGTCGGTTTTAGACAGTGTTTTATCACAGCAACAGGAAGACAAACTAGAATATAAGGTCTTGTCTACTATATTTTGTGTGAATTATACTGACCGATTTATTGATTCAACAAATATTTATTATGTGTTCTGTAGTTGCTGTAGAATTTTGCCTTCATGGAACTTATATCCATATAAAAGGAGCCAAACAAGAAAAAGTAAAATTTCAGCAAAATAGATCCAAGTTTTGTAATACCTGAACCTTGGAAAAGTTGGGAGCAATCTATAAGAAAAAGAATACAGACTCAGATAGAGGACCTTATAAACAATAGGCTTCTGAATATACCACTTGGGAATAAGAGCTGTGGAGACAAATGAAATGATGATGGAGAAAGACAGAAAGCACTAGGGAAGTGGTGGGAATTATAACTTCTTCAGAGAAGCCTCATAGAGAACGTCACATTTTTAAAAAAACTCAGAGGAGTCAAGGAGTAATCAAGAGTGTATCTGATAAAGATCATACCAGGTCAAGAATAAAGTATCAAGTCCCAGTTGGAAGAACCAAGCCCATTGTGTTCATGGACTACAATGCGCCTGGAAGAACAGAAACACAGTGAGCCAAGGAGAATGCTGTAAAATCTTCCAGTGTAATATGGCACAGTGTAGCAACAGAAATTCTGGAGCGCTAGTTGAACATGGAGTCAGATGACTCCAGGTCCTGCTAAGTCTCAATAGATGTTCTTTTATTTTCTTTCTTTGAGAACAAGAGAAATTCACTAGCAGTGAAATGGCTCTAGTTATGCTTTCACTTAGATGTCTAAATTAAGACCACATCAAATAAAATAGGGTATCAAATGCAAAAAGTGTATTGCAATAACCCAGGAATGGGATCATAGTGGGGATGAAGAAATGGGATTCGTTTCAAAAGATATTTTGAAGATAGAAGAGATAGGAGATTTTTTGATAAATAGATATTAGTTATAGAAAAAGGCAATTGGCTGGAGAGATGACTCAGTGGTTAAGAGCACTGACTGCTCTTGCAGAGGACCTGGGTTCAATTGCCAGCACCCACATGGCAGGTAAGAACTGTGTTTAACTCCAGTTCCAGGGGAATCTGATGCCCTCTTCTGACCTCTGCGACAGTGCACCAACCTACATGCAGTCAGTACACTCATACACATAAAAATAATAAATAAATAAATAAATAAATAAATAAGAAAAAAGCAATTGTCAAGGGAAGTTTATAGGTTTAGGTTTGAGTAAGTAAATACAGAATTTTAAGTAAATGAAGAGAAATTCACAAAGCAAAGCATGTGAAACTGGCAAAAACTGACTCATTGTCAGTGGTTTGTATCACTGTCATTTTTTGGCATCTGATATTGCAGCAAGTTATGCCACCGTTAGGGGAAACATGTGAAGGGTGTATCTTAAAAATTTTTGTGAATGTATAAATATCTCAGTGTAAAAGTTCAAAAGGTAAAATGGTAGAAATAAATTGTAAGTAAATTGACTAAATTTGCATGTTAAAAGACTTAAAAATAGGTCATCTGGTAGGTTACTTTGGCATAGACACATATGTTTGGATGATATGTTAATCCATGAACTACATTTTTTTCCCCTGTTAAATATGACAGGGTCTTATTGTGGCTTATAACATCTCCTAACCTGTAGAGGATGTAAGCTTGTGGCATCAGCCATGGGTTATTCCTCCAAGGAGAGAGCCAATAGCCAATTAGATTTGGGATATACAGGCACATGGATGCCTCTGCTGCACAGTATTTCCAGGCAGGTGAGGTGTATCTGGTGCTGACGGTGGAGTCTTGCTTGACTCAAGGAGACCTGTATTTGCTTAATTGGTTTAGTGGCCTTTGGTAACACTCTCTGGCATTCCAGAGGCCATCTGTACACTTGCATGTGTGGTCTCAATACAACTGTCTATGCCAAAGTAACCTACCATAGCTATTAGTGCTGCTTAAATACCTATATATCTAATTGCTTGTGCTTCATTAGTAGAATCGAAAGGTTATTCCTGGACAAACTGTCAGCCCATGAAAGGAAACAGCCAGAATTGACCAGAGTCCAAGACAACAGCTCCAGAGAGAGTGGACTGTTTTACTTCTCATCCACCTGTGCCCCTTTTCTAAGCCTAGGGAACAATCTGCAGAAGAGGGGGCATGATAGAATGTAAGGGCTGCGATTGGGGTGAATGGTGAAACTACAGCAATGTAGTCTGGACACTCATTTGATCAACTTGATTGAACAAACAACCCGTCACCCCCCACTGGATGGTGGGACCAGGGGCGGTGGGGGTTTGGGCACAACTGCTTGGTTTTACATGAAGGATGCTTGTACTCATAAATTATTAAATAGCTAAAAAATGAAAAAAACTGAAAGATGCAGGACAGTTATGGCAGAATGCATGATCTGGGATGGGGTGGGGGTGGGGGGAAAGGAAAGGGAAATGTGCTTGAACTGAATTGGAAAATAATGTATGAAATGCACAAAGCATCAATAAAAATTAAAAAAGAAAATAGGTCATCTGACCTAATCAATATGTTGTTCAATGAAATATACAAACATTTCTCAAAAGATGAACTACAAATATCCAAAAAACATGTGAATAAATGTTCCAGACATCCTTAGACATCAGAAAAATGCAAATTAAAACTTTGTTGGGATTCCATCTCACCCCAGTTAAAATAGCTATCTTTAATTAAACAAGTGATGACCCGGTGCTGGCAAGGGTTGTGGGGAGAGAGAACATTTACATAGAGCCGGTGAGAATGTAAATGTAAATTAGTATAGCCACTATGGAAATCAGAATGGAGTTTTCTCAAAAAAAATTAAAATAGAATCACCATGTATGTGATGAAGCTATATTGATGGTGACACATAACCAAAATAGTCTAAGTGAACATACTGAAGAATGAATTTCATGTCATTGTTTACTATAGCACTATTTATAATAAACAAGTTATGGGATAAGCCTAGGTACCATGAACAGATGAACAGATAAAAAATGTGGCATATTTGGTAATAAAAAGAACCAAATAATGTAATTTTCCAGAAAATGGATATGGGTGGAGATTATCATATTCAAAAAACAATTCAGACCCAGAAACACAAATATTTTATGATTTCTTTCATTTGTGGATCCTACAATTTATATAAATAGATAAAATTGTATCTTTATGTCTATATATATGATGTGAAAAAAGAAACAAAACTGGGAAAATAAAAAGAACTAGCAAAAGGAGAAAGACAAACTTAAGGTCAGGGCATGGACTGGTAAATATGGATCAAAGTGCATGATTCAACTGAGAAAAAGTCTCTGTGAAACCCATTATTACACAAAATGAATATACTGCAATACAAATATTTGAAAGTGCTTCCTTTGTATGTAACTCACAAGAGACTTCCTAACATATGAAACTGTTGAACATGAATATGAAAAATGACACTTGAGGAAAATATAAAGTTGAAAAAAACATAATATTAAAGGCACACTTTAAAGCCTAACTTGCAGGCCCGTCTAACCTTTGGACATTGAGAAATTACATTATCTTCTAGAAAGTTCACTCCCAAGAACTGTGTAATGGAATTACAACGAAAAAAATTAAGTAAGTTTATGTATTCTGGGGGGGAACATTCATAGCTATCCTCAGCTACATGTAGCCCACAAGTCATGGGTTGGACATGCCTAAATCAGTTTTAATTTTTAAGAATTTGTTAATTCATTGAATTTAAGAATAGCTACATATTTACTGGAGATGTTTAAATGCTCTCTCCAACATCCATCATTTAAAAAACAGTTTAAGTATTTGTTATGTTTGTGGTTATGCAATGTGGAGTCTGGAAAACATAAATTGAAGTTGATAATTAAAACACATTAGCTGTCATTTTAAAATTAAAAAGTAAAACCTAGCTGAGGAAAAAGACAACACAGGAAAGGTAAAAACAAATTCAAGTCATAAATTATAAACTAACATGTCATAATAAGAAGATTGGTATTATCACAGTGCAGCATGTGTCAGAACGGAAATGGAAAGGTGGATTTCCTGCAGGTCCTATAGATTAAAAGATATCTGGACATATTTACAATGATAGTAAGAGGGTAAGTTGAATGGTGTAGCTACTAGTGATAGATACTAGGTAGATGGAAGCTTGAAGCCTTGAGTGTGACTTTAAATGAATTTGAACCAATAGAGTTTCAAGACTGGTAACTATTGGATATCTGGTCAGTATGAATTTTGTTTGCACTGAATAATTTATTCAAATACTGTTTCCCATTGATTTTTCTTCAGATGTGTTGCAGAAAATGGATGGAGTTTTTCATATGCTAACAGAGGTAATAAAGTTGGGGGGAGTTAGAATGAAGGTGGGAGAGGGGTTGGAATGTAATCAGAGCATATTGTTTGAAATTCTTGACTCCAAAAAAATCTAAAGCTTGTAAAAGTGCTTATGAAAGAAATTAAAGGAGGAAAATGTGAATTCCTAAACATATTTTGGAATTAGCATACAGTTTATTCCCAGAGGTCATAATTTTGATGCATCTGTGAAGATTATATAGGCATTTGTTGGAATAATACAAAGGGGAGGGAAAAAAATAACAACATAAAGACTGGGTTAAAGAACTGACTGATACAGTTAAATTCTGCCCAAAACAAGAAGCCTCTGCAGGGAAAAATCTTTGGAAAGACTGAGAGAGAGATGCAAAATATGTATGGCCAGAAGGTATGAACAGGGGTAAGTTGGGGCAGGGAGAGGGAATGTGTCTAAATCGGACTGAAAGATAATGAATGAAATACACAATTCATCAATAAACGTATTTTAAAAATCAAATGGGTACTAAAAGAGTACAGGAAAACTAATAAAAGGAGCAATTTATTAGTGTGCATTCAGCTTTCTTGCCCACTAAATAAAATTGACTTATTTTTAAAAAAGAGATCAAATATACAATCATCATGCTATATTTCAATAACTATGTAATTTTAAGTTTTATTAATGTGCATGTACATATATTTATCTAACAATAAATCTATAATCATTAAACTATGTAAGATGCATACAAAGTAGTTACATATGTCATGGATGTATTTAGAAACACTGAACTGTACATTAAAAATAATTAAGACAATAAACTTTTGTGTTGTGTATTTGATATAATAAAAATAGTATTTACAAGGCTAACATGAAAAGACAGCTCAAGAATTAAAACGTATTTACTTTTCAAACATCTATGAAACTGTGAATAAATGAAAACACATTGAGGCTTAAAGACCTGGCAAAATATGCTCTGTCTACAAGCCAATAAGAAAAACACGATGAAAAGAACAGCCCTATGCTTGGTATTCTTTTTTAATGTCTAAACAAACCAAAGTTCACTTTAGGAAGTGGTGATCAAAACTGGAAAATATTTATACTTGAATGATATTGTCACCTTTATAAGTGAAAAAAAAAATGTCTGGTTTTCAGCTCTCCAGTGAGATGGCAACAGCTCTAACAGTACACACTATTAGAAAAGTTGAAAATCTATGGGCACAACTTCCAATTTACATATGTAGAAAAGAAAATGATGTCATTCAAATAAGTAGATGGGAGGGAGAAAAGTGAATATAAACTCTAAAACATAGTACACAGCTGCTCCATCACGAGGGGCTGGGGATGTGGTTCTGAGTGTGCTGTGTCATTTACTTATCCTGATTAATTCTGCAGCTGTTTGTACAGTGTGTCTCCACTCAGCAGACTTGGAGTATGTTCTTAGAAATTTGTCCAAAGGTATGATGTCATCCTAGAGTTCTTATCACAGCAACAAAAATATAGAAACAATGGAGAGCAAAAATTAACGTAAAGTTAATTCTTCAAAATAGAGGAATTCAATAAGAAAATCTCTGACATATGGATAAGAGAAGGAAAAGAAAAATTTAATGAAATTATCTCATACAATCATAAAATAACTTTTTACCCAAAGTCCTGAAAATATGTTTATAAAATATATACAACATATAATTCATAAAATAGATTCAAGAAGAGATAGAAAAGAGATAGAAAATTCAAGAAGAGATATTGAAATAAATGATTGAATTAATAAACAAATTAAAATTTGGTAGAGAACACACACAATAGTGACAAAGGCAAAGCAAAAATGGTGGACACAAGCAAAAGCAGAATAATTTCACAAATGTTTTATTTTATTCACACATTCAAAGTAGAGGAAAAATAAGATGATCTTTGATATTGTCTGCCAAGGCTAATGAATAAGAGAAAATTTCAGGTCCATATATTTTATAAATTTAGATATAAAAATTTTAGCTAAAATATTACCAAGTGCATGTGTGCATCATTACAAAGCATTACCCCCCTTAAAAAGGCAGGTGTACACTGGGAATGGTGGTGCATGTCTGTAATTCCAGCTCTTGGGAAGCAGAGGCACAACAATGGAACTTTCCAGGCCATCTCAGCTAGATAACAAGATTCTATCTCTAAAAAACTAAAAAATTTAAAGAAAAAAGAAATGTAACATTAAAATGTTTTAGTATAATTCACCACATCAGTAGATTAACAAGTTTAAAATATAAAATTACCCAAATACATGCAGTAATATAATTTGATAAACAATAACCTATTCATCACTTAAGATCTTAGCAAAAAAGGAATAAAGAGACACTGTTGAATACAATAAAATCTTACTTAAAGCAAGGTATTTCACAATAAAATATTAAAAACCTTGTTTTGAAATCGGGAACGAGATGTCAATACCATTTTCAAAATCAATAAGTTAGAAGAAATAAATCAATTTTATGGAGTAGAAAGAAACAAAATCATCATTTTTCAAAATTATGACTATACTTTGAAACTAAAAGAGATACTATAGATATTTAATAACTTAAAAATTGAAGATAGTCATGTACAGAAACAGCAAAAATGTAAAAAATACATTTTAAAAGTATAAAGTCATAGTAGAATACAGCAGTGCTAGGAATGTTAGCAAATCACAGAAGCAAGACTTTAAATGAGAATATGCTTAGCCTTTATTAACAACCTAAAAGCATGGAGTTAGGTATTCCTTATGTCAGCTGAGCAGTGCACAGAGTGGGCCCCTCCAAATTATGTGTCTTTATTTATCAATATTTTCCTTTCTCTCTTAACTAAACTCATGGTCATGTCAGTATTAAAATATTCTTATTTAGCCCTAACTCTGTTGCTAGTCCTGAAATTGTTTTTCGTGTCTAAGCTACAGATCTGTTTGGCCTCAGTGAAGAGATCATTAAAAGATTAGTGGACCTCCTGAGTCCCTTGCAGGCAAGGAGAACACTGTGCCTCTGTCTCTCTTAGTGCTGACATCTGGATCCCCCTGAAACACCGTTAATTTCCTCTGTTAATGTTTTGGTGTTCTGCTCTGCTCTGGGCTTATATGCTATCTTGGTTTCTTGTAGTGTTTAATAAGTGTGCATGGAACCAAAGATAAAAATTCCCTGCAAATCCCCATTCTTGAGTGAGGTTCATGAATTGCTCAGGAAAAACCAACTTTTCCTGGGGTGACAGCTGAGGGAATTACTCACAAAACCAGCACATTTTGGATCCAAATTCTCATTAGAAATGGCCACTTCTGTACTTTCTTGAGTCTGAAATCTTAAAGGCGCTCACTGTTCTTTCCTATCTGTTTCTTGAAGACACTTGCATCAGCTCCTACTTCAGCTGCTTTCTGTAAAAATAATCGCCTTAAACAAGGGGAACTCTGCTGACCTCGGCATTACACTGTCAGCTAACATTTTTCCTTGTGAGAATCTGAGTTCCTGACTTTAAATTCTCGGTTCTCACTAAATAATGTTTTGAGGCAGATATTTCTAGAACTCTCAAGGCCACAGTAGGTGAGTTTAGAGCTTTACTTGATGAAGGTTAGAAATTCAGCTACTGTATTTGTCTTTAAACTGGGCTGATTGCTGTGTCTGACCTAGGTTAGAAAAATTTCCAGTGGTACTTACAGAGAAGAAATAGCCCAGGCCTGGTTAAAATGACAATGGATTGACTGGAATGGTCTGATCCAGAGAAGGAGCTCAGCTTAAGGATTTCAGGTCACTTTCTTTTTCTTTCTTTTTCTTTCTTTCTTTCTTTCTCTTTCCTTTCTATTCTCTTCTTTCTTACTTTCTTTTTTCTTTCTTCTTCTTTCTTTCTTTCGTTCTTTCTTTTTTCTTTTCTTGTTTAGATTCACAAGCAAACACAATAACTGTAACCTGGTACTCACTATCATTAGTTAGCTCAAAAGGCTTTGGACCGTCAATGGGCCATTCGAAATGATGTGACATTCCTGTGTCAGAGCCTTCTCGAGTAATTACCTACCTGCACATAAATGGCTCCTATATGAAGAATCTCACTTTTTTTATTTTTTATTTCTTTTTATTTTTTTATTGAGACAGGGTCTCCCTATAGCTCCAGCTGGCCTGGAACTCACTCTGTAGACCAGGCTGGCCTTGAACTCACAAAGATCCCCCTGCCTCTGCCTCCCAAGTGCTAGGATTAAAGGTGCGCGCCACCATGCCCGGCAAGATCTTCACTTTTTGATGTTATATGAGCCTTTCTTATCCCCCAGAGATAGTGGTGTAAATTTTCCATGTGAGATATGAGATATATATATATAGGATTTCAGGTAACTATATCATGTGTTCATGTTGCTTTCATGAATTTGTTTTTATATTTTTTGTGTCAAAAAACATAATGGGGCTTTAAAAATTATACATGAAGTTGAAATGGTAAAACAGAACAAGCAGAAGGAAAGGAGGAAGTGGTTGGATTTCATCAAAACATAAACATTAAATTTCTTTTTTTTAAATTTTATTTCTTTTCGTATGTGTATGAATGTACTGTCTGCATGTAGGTTTGTGCACCCGTGTTATGCAATGCTGCGGAGGTCAGAAGAGGGTATCAGATTCCCCTGGAACTGGAGTTAAACATGGTTTTTTTCAGCCGCCATGTGGGTGCCGGAGATCAAACCTGGGTCCTCTGCAAGAGCAGTCGGCGCTCCTATCCACTAGGCCATCTCTCCAGCCCCCAAACATTAAATTTCTTAAAAAAATTAAAAATGTATATTGCTGGGTAAGTATACCTTTAGTTACTTAATTCTTAAACTTTTAAAAATATTTTACTTTTTATGTATATGAGTGCATTGTCTGCATGTATATTAGTACAGCCATGTCATGCAAGGCCTACAGAGGTCAGAAGAAATGTATTGGATCCTCTGGAACTAGAATTATGGATGGTCGTTAGCCTCCATTTGGATGCTGGGAACTGAACCTGGGTCCTCTGCAAGAGCAGTCAGTAATCTTAACTGCCGAGATATTTCTCCAACCCCTATTCTTAAAATTTTAAAAAGTTATTGCCCATTAAAATCATCGTTGCACCTGTCCACTTGCTGTGTTTGGTTATGTATGAATTAACTCTGTAAAAAATGAAAATTCAAAACAAAAAAAAAGGTTACATGTGAACTGTACCTGTCAGGCATAACCAAAACATTAACTGATTAAAGTGTTAATTTTCAGTTTCCTTCAAAATGAAATAGATTGGAATCCGACACCCTCTTCTGACCTCCGCGGCATTGCACGTCACGGGTGCACAAACTTGCACGCGGACAATACATTCATACACATACAGAAATTAAAAAAAAATTTTTTTTAAATAAAAAAAAACAAAAAAAACAAAATGAAATAGATTGATTCTGATGCTTTCAGATGTTAATTCTAAAAACTGAGGCTAAAAATAATTATTAAAATGCTTGAAATACAACAGGTATCGGTCTTCCAAAGCAAGTATTTTAGAGAGACAATAGACAACTGCAATACTTTACTAAAAGTACAATCTGTTTTATTTAAAACAACATTCATTAAGTTGTAAGAGGAAAGTTTCATTAAGTTACAAAAGCTTATGTTGACCACATTGATTTTGATAGAATTTTTCTCCCAAAACAAATTATAAAAAGAAATTAAAGCTTTATTTAATTTGTTTAATCAAGGGTAAAAATTGAGAAGACATAAAAATGCTTTCTGCTGACTAATATCTCTAATGTTCATTTAAAAATTCTTCTATTAGATTAATTGTTATGAATTATTTATGTAGGAATAATATTAATATACAAATATTAAACACAGGATTTTTTTAAAGCTCTGATACAGGCCTGGGGAGATGGCTTAATGAGTCAAATGCTTTCTGTGCATGCGTGAAGTCTGAATTCAGATCTCCCACACCCACACGAAAGCCCTGCCTGGTGGCACACATGTGTATCTCTAGTGTTGGGGAGGGTTGAGCTGTGCTGATCCAGGGGATCACTAGCCAGTCCTGCTGACATGGTGAGCAAAGGTTCAGCAAAAGATGCTGCGCTGTAGAATAAAGAGGGGAGTGAGAGAGGGAGGTCCTTGTCTCCTTCTGGCCTCCACATGCATGTGCACGGGCCAGTGCACCTGCACACACACACACATGAACATGTATACACACAAAAATTAATAATGCAGCTTTCTAAAAGCTCAGAAAAAGCTACGATTTGCATATTAAGTAATATATGTTTGTCAAATGTCTATGTTAAACTTCTTTTTCATGGGGCTGGAGAGATGGCTCAGTGGTTAAGAGGACTGATTTCTCCTGCAGAGGATCTGGGTTTGATTCCCTGCACCCACATGGTAGCTAACACCCATTCATAACTTCAGTTTCAAGGGATCCAACACAGTCTTCTGACTTCTGTGGACATTGAATGACATGGGTGCCCTTACACATATGCAAGCAGTACAGTCATACACACCATGTAAAAATAACAAATAAAATATTTTTTAAAAATTCATTTTCATGATGAAAATAATGAGCAGTACAAATTCAACAAATGGTAACATCTAGGGTATAAGAAGGTTTACTCTGTATGGAAAAGTCATACTTTAAAAGTACAGATTCATGATTAAGGATTTCTTAATACGATAGGAAAAAAAAAGTCAACAGTCTGATATAAGACAAAAAAGTATTAGGAGCCAGGTGCACACCTTTAATCCCACCACTCAGGAGGCAGAGGCAGGCAGGTCTCTGTGAGATGGAGGCCAGTCTGATCTACACAGCAAGTTCCAGGTCAGTTGGGACTACAGGGAGACCTTGTCTCAAAAAAAGACAATCAGACTAACCAACCAACTAACTAACTAACTAACTAACTAACTAATAAACTAAAAGTGTTAGATTTAATACTTGTTAATTCTAAGTTAGGAAAGTAGTAAGGGACCATGCAGGAGAGAGGGGAGATCTTTCAGAGGAAGGGAGATAGAATAGAGTGATATAAATTGAGAAGTGGAATAATGGAACAGGAAAGATTAAATGGGGTAGGGTGGGGTCATAGAGTAGAGGAGGGAATATTTGAAGGGATAACTAACACTAAAGACCTTTTGCAAAAGTCAAGTGGAAACCTACTATAGAAGATTTCTAAAATATCTACATATGAATATATAAAAACAGTTTAGATGGAGTTATCCTGTAATGGGGAAGAAGACTACAACTAGAGACCTCATCATCCCAAATAAGAAGCCCCAGTACCAGGTGACCTCTGAGTTGCTGGTCAGTGGAATCCCGTAGACCCCTAAACCCTCCAGAGCATGACTATAAGACCCTATTACTGAAGTCTATACATTCTTGAGTCATAAAACATGGAGATGCCAAGGGCACAATGACCCAGAATCTTCATCCTTACTGCCTAACTTTCATAGTTCTGGAAGGTGCCATGATGCTACAAGAGGAGAAATGTAATCATCAATCTTACCCAGCTGTTAACTCCATCAACTACAATAAAGACTGGCCTGTGAGTTATGCCCCCTGGAGCAATGCTAGCAGGAGTGTTATGGGAGTAACCAACCACCCTCTGGTTGAAATTAAGGCCCATTACATAAGATGGGACCCATACCTGGCTTGGTATCAGGGACAAGAACCTGTGGCTACCTAGGTGACAGGCCCTGGGAGGAGAAATTCCTGCTAGTATTCTACTAAATGACATACATAGTTGACATAAGCATAGTATTAAAATGACTCCTAATAATATTGCTCTACTCACAGATTAGTGCATATCTCAACCTTCATCAGAAAAGCTTCTTCTTGGGGTTGTGGGGAAAGGGGAATACTCATCCACTGCTGGTGGAAATGTAAACTCATACAACCAATGTGGAAAGCAGTGTGGAGAGCCCTTAAAAGACTCAAAATGAGCCTACCGCCTGACCCAGTCATAGTACTCCTGGGAATATACCCACAAGACTCATCCTACCACAAAGATACATGCAAATCTATGTTTATTGCAGCTTTCTTCACAACATAGAAGAGCTGGAACCAACCCAAATGTCCCTTAACTGATGGGTGGATAACAAAAATGTGGTACATCTACACAATGGAGTTCTATAACAGCAGTAAAGAAAGATGACATAATGAAATTTGCAGGTAAATGGATGGAACTAGACAATATTATGATGTGAAGTAACGGTCTCAGAAAAAACAAATGATGAATGGTTTCCCTCATTTGTGGATGCTAGCACAAAATCCCTAGTTGAAAGGCAAGTTGAGCAACATTATTGTTATATTTTTTTTATTTGAAAGCAACTGTGCTGTTATGTGAAACCCTTAACAGGTTCTAGAATTAACTTAACACTTATTTTCAGGCATTGCAATTGTGGTATATGAATGGAAGGTATGTATTCATATTTTAGAGTAATATAAAATTAAAGGGAAAAAATGCAACTTCCTAAACATATTTTGGAATTAACATACAGTTTATTTTCTGAGGTCATAATTTTGGTACATATGTGATGTTTATATAGCCATACTTTGGAGCAAAACAAATGGGAGGGAACAACAATGACATAAGGACTGGGTCAAAGAACTGAATGAAAAAGTTAAATTCTACCCCAAACAATAAACCTCTGCAGAGAAAAACTTAAAAAAAAAACTGAGAAAAGGATGCAAAACATGTATGGCAGAATGTGTGAACTGGGGTGGGGTGGGGGGCATGGAAAAGGGGAATGTGTCTATATCGGACTGAAAAATGTTGTATGAAATACACAAAACATCAATCAGTAAAAGTATTTTATTAAAAAAAAAAAAAAGAAAATCTCTTCTTGGAGTGGAAGGCAGTTATTATGGAGACCACAAGGAGTCAATCAATATGCAGGGAATAAGAAGACTACAGAATGCTCAGCACCTTTGGACATCCATTTCACTCCCCTCTTTCCCAAGGCTCAAGATCATTGCTGAAGAACAGGATAACAGATTATAAGAGCCAGAGGTGGTGGGTGACTATAAGGAAAGAGTGTTTTCTAGATGGCAGAGAATTTGCTTACAGGAACTCACAAAACTGTGACACCATGCACAAGACCTACTAAAAGTAAAGCAAATCAAAATTCTTGAATGGAGCAGCAAAGGTGAACAGGAGTCCCACCCCCAGCTGAGGAGCTGTTGGTCTTTGGTAGCTACTGGAACAGGAAAAGCCAGTTTTCTTTAAGGGTGTGGCTCTTGCTTGACCACATTCCAGGGCAGATTCCACACCTAAGAGGATTTGGGCCACACATACTGAACTAAATAGGGGAAAAAAGTAGACTAGGAAATGGGGTGGATAGAGAGGTGGGGTGGATTCCTGAGGGACTGAGAAGGGAGAAAGATAAAATACACCAAATTTCTCAAAGAATAAAATATTTACTAAAGAAACTAATGAAAGTTAAATCTAAATCAAATTTATAAATTTCAGCCACAAGAATAACTGTCATGTTTGATTCTATTCTCCTTTCACAATGCTACTCTGCCTGAGCCACCCAAGATGGCTTGATGTTGACTCATGTCACTCTCTAGCACACTGCACTTTAGGTAGCCCACTGTCAGTGACCACCCCATGGACATACTTATTCTTCTGTCAAGCAAGAAAGAATGTGAGGGGTGTGAGAATGCCTTTTGTAGGAATGCCTCCTGTCACAAAATGGACATGCTTCATGTATATATATATATACATATATATATATATATATATACATATATATGTATATACTGTGGTAATGACTTTAATAATATGGATATACTCTATACAAATGATTTTTATCCTATCTTACAACCAAAAATTTAATCTTATCTTGTTTATGCTGTAGGAAAGCTCATTGAGCCTTGAACTGCTCTTGTAATTTAAACAGCTTTAATTTCTCATGACCCTTCCTTGTCTAGACCTAGAATAGTGTATGTCTGTGTTTGCATGGTGACTATCACAAACAATGCAAGCTGTAATTGTTCCTTGGAAACAATGAGCATGTGAAGATTATCCATTTGTGTTGCAAAAGACAGATGGGATTAAACTGGTGGCATCTGTTTATGGTTGTGGTGTGTGAGTTGTTCTAGGTTTAGGGATCAGGAAGTGAAAAATTCTCTGATAAAAATCCAAGGCTTACTTCCCTGCTTCATGATGGATACACTTTTTTCAAGAAAACAAAGAGCTAACCTTTGTTTAGGAGCACAATTCTGAGAGAAATCTGAAAGAGCAGGTTCTTAGTAGTTCAGATATGTTCTTGGCTGAAATGTATGCTGAGTCTGCTTGTTTTGTTTAGTTTTGTTTTTAATTAATGCATAGCTATAACGTGTCATCCCATAACGAATGTCACAAAGAACAAGAAGGGTTAGGAAAGCAGAGACTTTTGCTTTATTTGTAGTGTATTTTTTTTTTCTTCAGAGAAAAATGAACCAGATGCAGAAAAACATGAACACCTCTTTAGTATAAATGGGATTTGTATGTTTCAGTTGTTTCTTTGCTTGGAATATTTAGTAAGTTGAATTTTCTTTTGAAAGAATGCATGAAATACTAATTACTGGAGACAAAGACACAGTGTGTTCAGAAGTAGATGAAATAGGTAGGACATTCATAGCATAGGATTCTCATAAAAATAATGTTAAAATTTCCAGTTAGGAGAAATAAGCCAGGAAGACAAATAGTATGTTGCCCTTATGAAACCTACAGGCCCTGTGTGATAGAAACAACATAGATAGCCATTAGAGACTGAGAGCTGAAGAGAAGGGAAGAGGCAGATCATCCTCTTGAACTATTATATTTCCCTCTGGGTTTTCACACCCCCTAAGCATTATCTATCTCTCCTCTCTCACACTGTATACCCTCTCTCTTCCATCTCCAGCTGAAATATTCCCCATTTTGCCCTTGATAACACCTATCTCCTACCATCATTCTCTCTTGAGCTCCTACTTCCTGTCTACCTCTATGGTTCCTTTTCAGGATATATACTCACATCTAAGGATTTGGAACCAAGGTTCAAAAATGATAGAGAACATATTTCTTTTTACTGAGTCTGTGTTACATCACTTAGTATAACTGCTTCTAGTACCATCCATGTACCTGCAAACTTCATGATTCATTTTTCTTTACTGATGAATAGAACCACATTTTCATTATTCATTCCTCAGTTGAGTTACATTTAAGCTACTTCCATTTCTTACCTATTGTGAAAAGAGAAGCAACAAACATCAATGTGTAAGTATCTCTACAGTAGGATGGGTACTTGGGTATATTCACCAAGGAGTGGGATAACCAGAACATAGGGTAGATTTCTTGAGAGTTCTCTACAGTAATTTCCAGAGTGGTTGTACCAGTTTGTAGTCTCACTAGCACGGAACAAGGGTTTAATTTTTCCCACATCCTTGCCACCATTTGATTTCATTTGTTCTCTTGATCTTAGCCATCTTGACTGGGGTAAGATAAAATTTTAAAGTAGTTCTGATTTATATTTCTTTAAGTATTAAAGATGTAGAACACTCTCAAAAGTGTCTCTTGGTCATTTATTTATTTTTATTGAATTTTTGCAGTTTCCATACAATATAGTTTGATATTTAGATCCTCTATCTGCACCTTCCCCCACTGCCCGCGCCCAATTTAATATTCTCTCTTATATATTTTTTTACTTCTTATTTTGAGAGCTCTGTGTTCAGATCCATAGCCCAATTTTAATTTTGTCATTTGATTCTTTGTTTTCTGATGTTCTTTTTTTTAATTTTATTTATTTCTGTATGTGTATGAATGTACTGTCTGCATGTAGGTGTGTGCACCCGTGTCGTGCAATGCCGCAGAGGTCAGAAGAGGGTGTCAGATTTCCCTAGAACTGGAGTTCTCCTGGAATTGGAGTTTCAGATGGTTCTCAGCCGCCATGTGTTTTCTGATGTTCTTAAAAGATATTCTGGATATTAATTGTCTGTCAGATGTATAGCTGGTAAAGGTTTTCTCTCACTCTCTGGGCTTCCTCTTCACTTGATTGTTTCCTTTGCTATACAGAAGATTTTGAATTTAATGAGGTCCCATTTGTCAATTGTTGACCTTAATTCCTGAGAAAGTAAAATCCAATTTAGGAAGTTCTTGCCTGCACCTATGTCTTCTAGGATACTGCTTAGGTTTTCTTCTAACAGTTTCAGCATTTCAGGATTCACATTGAGGTCTTTGATCCATTTGGAGTTGACTTTTGTACAGGTTGATAGATATGGTCTTAATTTCATTCTTCTACATGTGGACATCAAAAGTCTACTGGACAACATACTTACAAAAATACATATGGTTGTATGTGCATAGCTGAAGAGTGTTAGGTGTGGGCTTCCCAGAATCCCAAGGCACACAGATGCCCACTTCCTCCAGAGGCTGTCAATCTTCGCTTCTTCTGTAACTGAGGCCCTGCCCCATGGCTATAAGTGGGTGGGCTCCAGGCACCATCTTGCCCCTGCCTTTGCGCCTGCCATGCTGCTCTGTTCCTCCACATGTCTGCAGTTGCACATGGAAGTAAAACATGTTCCTGGAGTGACTTAAGCCTCATTGCCTTTTATCTGGGGGCTGGGGGTGTACGGCCTTTTTATAACCTAATAAAGAGTATATAACAACAACAACAGAATAAAAACAAACCAAAAACCCCACAGTGACAGGCAGGAGAACACTTCCTTTGAATTGTTGGTCAGGGTAGTCCAAGAGAGTCCCCCAATAATATAGGTTATTGCCACAACCCTTGTTTTTTTTCTCCCAGAATTCAAATACAAGTCTCAATTGCTCAAGATATTACATACTGCAGACACAGTACTTGGAGCAATGGAGTTGGAACTGACCTGGATGCCCTCCTCCCTGAAGACGAGCTCTCATTTATCAGAGGACACTATGCAAGTTTCCAAGGGAGAAAACCAGTCAATGATACAACTCCAGCTGTAAAGCCTAATAAATAACAATGACTGGCCTAGTAATCTATATTGGTATAGTTGAGGTAGTTTTATCTTGGGAAAATCAACATCTGTCTAGTTGGACTTAAGGCCTGTTCAATAGGAGGAAACTCATGCATGGTATTGTAAAAATAGCCAAATACACATGGCTGGACTGGTCATAGTTCGTAAACACCTACTTCAGTCATTCTCCTAGACCAATGTATTTTGAGACCTTCATGGAGTTCCACAACTGATCAAACACACAGAAGAAGGCGTCTGTCAGAGGCCCAGCCATAACTCACACATCTACCATGCAACTTCTACACCTAAAACTTGAGTAATAAAGTAGAACAGGGAGAATATTAACGTACTTATCAACTCTTAACAGTGAAGCTTCCTCATGGAACAGATGCTCATTTACCACAGTAGGCTAAAGTGCAGAGAAAAGAGACTAGAGAGGTCTTACCCCTGGGTAGTATACCTACATTAAACCTCAGCCAGAGCTGAGGGAGCATTGTGGAAGAAGGCAAAGTCTATAAGAGCCAGGGGTGGAAGACGAGGGGGAAACAGTTTTCCAGACATCTGGGAAGTTAGTCATAGGGACTTACAGTAATTGAGAAAGCATGCACAAGGCCCATGTAAACTCAAGCTAGACAAAATCCCAGCATAGAAGGGGAGAAATGGGTAAGTAGCTTAAACCTTATCTGTGAAATGATTGGCAACAGTGACTACTGGGAGAGGGAGAGTTGAGTTGGTTTTTCTGTTTTGTTTTTGTTTTTTTGTGGGTTTTTTTTTTTTTTTTTTTTTTTTTGTCTTTTTTGAGACAGGGTCTTCCTGTAGTCCCAGCTGTCCTGGAACTCACTCTGTAGACCAGGCTGGCCTTGAACTCATAAAGATCCACCTGCCTCTGCCTCCTAGAGTTGAGTTATTTTTTAAACTATTTTATTTATTATTGTTATTTTCTCTGTTTAAGTATATTGCCTCTATGTATGTAAGTACACCCATGTCTTGCAATGCCTGTGGAGATCAGAAGAAGACTGGATACCTTGGAAATGGAATTAAGTATGGCTGTTAGCCACTATGTGGGTGCTGTGAACTGAACCCTGTCCTCTGCAAGAGCAGCCAATGCTCTTAACAGCTGAGCCATTTCTCCAGCCCTGATAGTTTTTTATTTTTATTTTTTTATTTTTTTAAGGGAGTGACACTAGATATGTTGACTAGTCTCTTGTTGAACTTGGACCTACAGACATTTGAGGACACAAACTGGCTTCACATTTGACAGAATGTATGAATCCAGGGGAGAGAGGCCATGGAAGAGGTGCAGCTAGGGGAGGAGATCTAAATATGATCAGGATGTATTGTATGATATTTGCAAAATATCATTTTGTTTTCTAAAAAAGGGTATAGGCTCTGACTGGGGGAGGAATTGCATGGAGGTATGAGTGATAGCATATGCATGAGGTACAGCATATTTCAAGATCATTGCAGTACACTATGGTCAATAGTCCTGCTACAACAAAAATAAAAGGGACGAAATTCTTATGAAATCCTGTTATTCATTCATATCCCTGCTACTTAAGAGGAAACACATATCTGAACTTACATATTGTTCTGGAAAAAGTTACATTGAACATGTGAGCCACTTATGCCAACCTTTTCCTTTCATTGCAAGTTCGATGCTGCACCTAGGGAAGTGGCATAGCTCTGCCTTATGATAAGGATAGTTTTAATAGTCTGGCAAGTAGTGCCCTGTAAGCCATGGCATAAATTTTACATGACTCACATTATTTAAAATGTTACGAATGTGATGAGTGATTATAATAAATACTTTTCATTTTGGATTCCATTTGAAGTTATTAATATGAGCTTGACTTTTCCCTCTTCTGAGTCATTTTCCTTCAGCAATGATAATCTTAATCTGTCATCAGGTTACAAACTCGAAAATTCTCAAACCTTTATCTTGCCAGAGTTCACCAATTTTGTTTTTAGATCACATGGAGTATTATTATTATTATTATTATTATTATTATTAATTTTGATCTTTTTGTGTCTGGGTCTCCCTTTAGTCCCAGCTGGCCTGGAGCTCTCTATATAGACCAGGCTGGCCTTTAACTCACAGAGATCAGCCTGCATCTGCCTCCAGAGTACTGGGATAAAAGGCATGTACCACCATGAGTCTAATTATTTTGAAGTTTTATTTTTTCCTTTTTTATTGAGTTTTTGTGAATTTCATAAATGACATCTCAGTCATCGCTATACCCTGTTCCCCATCTTGCACAACCCCTCCACTGGATTTCATGCACTTATCATTTATGTTAAGGCCTACCTAGTCAAATTAGCCCCTGGCATCCCTCAGTGCAAGTTCATCTTCTGGGGTCCAGTCTGCCTAGCTAGCTTTATTCCTGTAAGGAAGACCAGCTCTTCCTCACCTAATGGTAATCAGCTGCCCAATAGTTTCCCCGCTAAGGATGAGGACTGCTGCCCTTTTCCATAGTTCTGTGCTGGGTTTTTGTCTGCTTGAGTTTACATGGAGTCTAATTTTAAGTTATTTGGGTTTATGATTTATTATTAACACAGAGATTGAAGATAAGACATGAATAACCACTTGAGCATTATATTCCCTCATTCACATGGAAAGTTTTACAAGCAGCTGGCTCATACAGCTCCATCTTGCCTTTGGGGCCATTGATCAGCATTAGAGATGCAATGTTTTAGATCATTTTAAAATTGATACTTGCTCTATTTCATAGCCTCTATACCTTAAAAACACATAAAGCTCAGATACTCAAAGTATAAAACCATAGGGCATAGAATTTCCATCAAGCACAAAGCACCATTTTCCATATATTGTATTTTGCTAACAATGATTATTATCAAATATAAATTCAGTTTTGTGCTAACTTAATGCAGAAAGCCTTCAAAAATGGCTTTCTGGGCCTTCGGGCTTTATGTATAGGAAGTCTAGTACTTCAGATTGAAGTTAACTACAAGTATCTAAGGAACAAGATCTCTCTAACTTTCTATCCTAATATGAAGAAATATTCTTTCAAAAATACTCTATTAGCTGCTCATTATAAAGTCCCCGCAATGTTCAAATAAGTCAATTGTATAATACTTACAGAAAATTTAATCGACTAGGGTAGAACCCAGGCAGAACCTAATACAGCTAATAGAGATGTTAGATATCCGTGGATCCTAGAAAGACAAAAGCTCCAGTGGGATTAGGAAGTGGAAATTATGTTTGGAGAAAAGATGGAAAAGTTTGATGAAGTGAAGCCATTGATCAAATAAAGGTTGTAGGTATGCTGTTCATTTCAACCAGAGAGAACACATTTTTATCCCCCACTGTGAGAGAAAGAAGCCTGTATTTTAAGAAAGCCCCTAATTAAAGAGGCAATGTTTTCCATAATCATCAAACTCTCCCTTCTTGATGATCGTATTTTTGTACACTTCCTTATAAATCCTAATAAGCCCTTCTCTACTCCACTGTACCTTCATGGGGTATCTCATATGATATTGTGTATAGACACACGCACAGAAATACACATAGAAATACATAGGAATCCACACAGAGACACACACACACAGAAACACACACAAAGATACACATACAGAGACACACAGAGAGATACAGATATGCACACAGGGAAAGAGAGAGAGAGAGAGAGAGAGAGAGAGAGAGAGAGAGAGAGAGAGAAATGTACACACACAACATACATTATCTGACTCCTGAAATTTGTGAAACTGAAATAATGAAAAGAATAGCTTCTGTTCTTTTAATCTGATAAAGTATTTAAATCATTACTATATAGTTCCTTTGTGGAAACATGCCAAAGGACACATAATCAAAGATGCTCCTGTAGGAAAGCTTACAACACCTCTGAATGCCCTGAAACACATCTCCTATTTGTTGTCCTTTCCTACGACACGAGACTTGTGAGCCATGATTTTAATATGCTGGGTAGTTTTCAATACTTTGTTTATGAAAAATAAAAATATTGGGCTGGAAACATGGCTCAGAAGTTGAGAGTATTGCAGAGGAACCAGATTTGGTTCCCAGCACCCACATGGTGGCTTACAGCTGTCCATGACTCTAGTACCAGGGGATCTGATGCCCTCTTTTGACATCTGTGGATATCACGTGGCACAGGTGCACTTATATGCATGCAGGTAATACACTCCTACACACAAAATAAAATAATAATAAATAAAAATATTTAAAATAAAAATATAATTAACATTGTTAAATTTTTATCTTATTTATTGGGGGTTAATTTGACAACAGTATCATCTGGAATATATAGCTACATAATAAAAAAGTAACTTAGCCGGGCATGGTGGCACACGCCTTTAATCCTAGCACTCGGGAGGCAGAGGCAGTCGGATTTTTGTGAGTTCAAGGCCAGCCTGGTCTACAGAGTGAGTTCCAGGATAGCTGGGGCTACAGGGAGACCCTGTCTGGAAAAGACCCCCCCCCAAAAAAAATGTAACTTAAAAAAGCATGGCGATTTTTGTCTTAACTTCGTAGAAACCTCATCATGGAAATGCTGTCTATATTCTATAACTTTCTAAAATCAAACCATGAGCACTAATTTAAAAATCCCATAGCAAAATTATTATCTAACTTCCTAAATTAAAAAAAAGGATTCTGTGTTCTTATTTATCTGCTGCTAATCTATATCTGAAGGCAACTAGACTTGTTTTGAATTTTCTTTTGTGGAGATGGTTTCATTTTCTGGGTAGCCTTTCCTTTTTATAATTAAACATTGTTTAGTCAAATAGGACACCTATATCAAACTTCTGCCTCCCAGGGCTCAAACATTATTTGGGAAAGTGGGTGGAGTCTAAGAGCCAGAGGTGGTGAATGAGCACAAGGAAATAAGAGTTCTTCAGACAGATGGTCGGTTACTAGCATGAACTCTCAGCAATTGTGACATGCAAGCTTGAAGCAGACAAAATCCCAGCATAGACATGGGGAAGTGAGTAAGAAATCTCAACTCAATTTAAGGAACTTTTTGCAACTGATGACTGCTAGGAGAGAATGTATCTTTTAAGGATAGGTTAAGCAGGCCCAAGTGGATAGACCCACCCTGAAGAACATTTGGGGATATAAATTAGACTCCATAGGCCTTACTATATTTATAATAGAGCACATTAAGTTGGGCCCCTGGGGGCAGTTAAGGGAAGTGCAAATTTGGGATGGGATTTAAGACCATCAAATTAAATTGTATAAAAATTATAAAAATTCAACTTGAAATGTGTAATAAAATTTGAAATCTATCCTATATTATTGCTAAAATAATGATACCATCCAAATGCTTTGACATATTATGTCATTATGCCATCATAATATCTATACTTATCAAATGCATGACCTTCATTTTCAACTTTCATAAATGGTAGTAAATGCTTAATATTTATATCACATTTAATATCATCACAAGTATAAATTTTATCCTATCAGAAAGCAGAGACATTAACTGGTGTAAGAATATGTTCTATCACTTTTTGGCCTTTTGGCTAAAGTCAAGTATAGTATCTGTTCTTATCTGATACGTCCTCTATCTGAGGACCAAAAAATAAAAAAAAAGAATATGTTCTATGCTGGGCGTGGTGGTGCATGCCTTTAATCCTAGCACTTGGGAGGCAGAGGCAGGCAGATCTCTGTGAGTTCAAGGTCAGCCTGGTCTACATAGTGCATTCCAGGGCTGGAGCTATAGGAAGACCCTGTCTCAAAAAGTCCAAAAGGAAAAAAAAATGTTCTGTTTACAAGTAATTTGATAAGAATTGCTTTGTGTATATTTATTCTGCAAGTAGACACTAAAAATCACTGGAATTGTGTGAATCATTAGTTTTTCATGGCATGAGATGTCTTGTGTCAACCCTAAGTGATGAGAATTTTAGGTTGGACCCATTAAATGTATAAAGAGACAAGCCTGGGTTACTGAAATTTGAGAATATATTGTATGCTATGAACCCTTCACACATGATTTCAAAGAAATAACTGGAGGCACAATTTTCAAAATGAATAGCCAATTTTAATCTGAGCTTTTCTATAAAGAAAAATAAGGTTTAAATATTATGGGGAAGCCTTTCTTAGCTGTAGCTTTTAAGGAAATTGTCTCACTCAGTCTTTGCACTGTGTGCTGCTGTAGCATAGGGACAAGATGTTGAAGTAGGTAATATTCAACACTGTAACAATTGACCCTTTATGTACAAGATTTATCATGTTTTATGTTACTTTATTCTCTAGAGATTCTCAACACAAGGGACCTCCCATCCTTTAACATGCAGATGAAAGGCAGATACAAAGGCATATATCTACTAAAAGCTGCTTACAGTTTCAGGGAAGCCACAGAGGTCTTGGATCTTCAGATAGCCATTGAGCTCATATGATCTGCTATCTATAAACCTCAGATACATTTGAATATGTGCATAAAAGAACTTCAGTAAAGAGAATGAACAAAAAGGCAGTTATATTTATCTTGGTGTGCAATTGAGGTCAACCATTTAAAATTTTATGAATGAAATATACAAATTTAAATCTAAATTCTCACCAATTATTACATTTTTATGTAGAAGTTAAATAATTTAAAATTATAAAAGGGATAATGCTTAAAACTCTAGAGACGGGGTGCTGGAGAGATGGCCTAGCAGTTGACAGTGCCAACTGCTCTTGCAGAAGACACGGGTTCGATCCCCAGCACCCACATGGAGGCTGAGAACCATCTTTAACTCCAGTTCCAGAGGACTCCAACACCCTCTTCTAACAACCATGGCATTGCCACACAGGGGTGCAGAGACCTACATGCAGACAGTACATTCATACACATAAAAAAAAAAAAAAACTCTAGACACAATTTACATATATCTTACATCTTACTTTACTAGAATAGTTCTTGCTACAGTTAAATTCAAATTAATAATCTAATTTTACCCTTTCTTTCTTGTGGTAGACCTCAGACAATGTTCTAGATTTTCTTTCCTAAATCAGGCAGTTAAACATGGTTATCAGCGTGACACACCTGGGAAGTGGGAACCTCAACTGAAGAACTGCTTCCATCAGACTGGCTTGTGAGCTTGCCTGTGGGGCATCTTCTTAACTGTTCATTAATGTACGAAGGCCCGGCCCACTTGCATAGGACTTTCCTGGGCAGGTGGCCTGGGTTGTACAGAAAGGTAGCTGAGGAAGCCAGGGAAAGCAAGCCTGCAAGCAGTTTTTCTCCATGGTTTTTGCTTAAAACTCCTGCTTGAATTCTCTTAATGATGGACTGCAAACCTTGAAGCCAATTAAAACCTTCCCTCCCAGAAGGTGCTTTTGGTCAGTGCTGTATCACAGGAACAGAAAACAAAGTAGGACACTGATCTCCCTGTTCCTTTGGCTTTCAGGCTTACTATGCCAGCAGTACCGACGAGGCATGTTGCATGTTGCTGTTTCAGCTGTCCTTAGACAACTAGCAGAATGTGGGTTCTGGTAAATGGAGGAAGAGAAACACCCATATATTTGATTAATGAAGAACACAGTAGTAGTTTTGCCTCTTGGCTCTTATTTTCGTGTTCCATCCACATTTTTGTGTCACACACAGCATGGGTATGCTATTCCCATCCAAGAGCGGCTGTCCCTCACTTTGCTGTGAGGAGAGCTGCTCAGACAATTAGCATGGGATGAGAAGGTTTCTGCAAATTTCTACTTCTGTCAGAGTGGGAAGGCTTATTGTTCCATTCTGTCTTACAGAGGGTGGTGTTTCTTTTAGAGATCTGATGTATTCTACATGCTATGAAAAAGCCGTGGGTACATTGAAAACATGTGAAACAGTATTGCTTTCTCTACAGTTGCTGAACATGGCTGGCTTTGCAGGCTGAAGACAATCATATTACAGTGAATGACATTTTCATACTTCGTTTATTTCACCCTCAAGCACTGCAGCTGTAATAGCTTCTAGGAACCTTTAAAAGTATGCAAGAATATCTTAACCTCCAGGAACAGGCAGATTTCAAACTGCTTTTTCTTCTTGAATAATATGCTTAAATAATTAATTAGTTCTTTTGTTTCTCTTTTCATCTTCTGGTTTCAGAAATATAAAAATAACTGTAAATTGAAGGGAAAAACATCACAGAGGAATTTACTTGTGATCCCCCCCACCCCCAATTTCTGTAAAATTAACAGCCTTGCTTTTGAGATGGCTGTAGTGGATTCTTACAGAGGTCAGTAGCACACTTGTTAAAAACTGTCAGAAATCTTATCTAAATCTTTGGAAACAACTCCAGAATTCCAAAGGATTCATTTTTTCCCCCGCCAGTGTAAGTTTTTCTTTTTCCTTTCTTTTTTTTTTTTTTTCTGAGCATTTTTCCAGAAAATGTCAAGAGTGAACATCAAATGGTTTGGAATGGATCTGTATTGTTAGATGAAGAGGTTTAATTAACTGTCGAGCTACACAAATTAATCTAGATCAGAGTGAAGGCCTGAAAATTGATTAAAGTGTGAGCACCTATTCAGAAAGTATTTGACCAGGAAATCAATTTACTTCTTCAAGGTCAGGGACCCTACGAGCTGATGTGTGGTTCAGATTAATGCACACCTGAGTCCAGGTCCTCCCTCTGCTCCCCAGGAACTTCCCTTCTCTAGTCCCCAAATTATGCTTTCATCCACTCCATCAAGCTGTCAGCTTTGCCTTTGTGGCCAATGCTTCCTCACAGGAATTCTCTAAAGCACTGCTGTTTTAAATGTAGATGTTGCAATCAGTACAATGTTTCATATAATCTTTTCAAGACTGAATAAGTGCACTGATTTTAAAACAAGGTAGAAAATAGCTTTACTTGGATTGATTTCACTTTAAAATATTAAATGGCCATCAAGCAGAATGTATCAGTTTCATAAAATACCACTTGATTTAATGATCTGCCTAATTTTCTGCAGTCTTCTTTTTTTTCCCATGAAGTTACACACACACACACACACACACACACACACTCACTCACACGCACACATTTGGGATTATGTATTCTTTTTTTTTTTATTAATTTTATTTATTTCTGTATGTGTACGAATGTATTGTCTGCATGCAAGTCTGTGCACCCGTGTCGTGCAATGCCGCGGAGATCAGAAGTGGGCGTCGGATTCCCCTGGAGCTGGAGTTCTCCTGGAGTTGGAGTTTCAGATGGTTCTCAGCCGCCATGTGGGTGCTGGGGATCGAACCCGGGTCCTCTGCAAGAGCGGTCGGCGCTCTTAACCACTAGGCCATCTCTCCAGCCCGGGATTATGTATTCTTAGAATACAAGCTTGACTGTCAGACACTTCTATAAGGTAAAATTGAAATGATTAGAGAAATTGTGTTTGAGGCATTGTGAAAAGACCCACTGTTTATTCTGAGAGGAGTGAGAATAGGAAAATGTCATCTTTGATTAAAAAGAGAGAAGAAAGGCTGGAATCCAATGATCTTCCCCTCCCTCCTCCTCTGAAGGAACATCAGTAGTCCACAGATTGTGAAAATCTCTTGCAAGCAGCCACAGTGGATGTGACGAAGACAATGACTATTTTACACTGACAGTGTACTACAATAAGTAGTGTACTACAATAAGTACACTGATGGTGTACACACTACAATGTGTGTGTGGTGTATGGGTGGGTGCACACCTCTGGAGGCCAGAGGAGACACTCTATACTATATTCCCTGGAGACAGGGTCTCTCACTGAATTTGCAGCTTGCTGGTTTTCACCTAGCTGGCAGCCCACAAGCCCTAGTGATCCTCTTGCCTTTTACCCCCTGTCCCCAGCTCTGGGATTACAGAGCTGTTGCCATGCATAAATTTTTACTAGATTCTGCCTTGGTATCCTCATTTAAAAAGCAATAAGTTGTGGTCTTAAAAGGCTCTCTTCTACTGTGTTTGTTGATATTGTACAAAAAGTGGCAATGAGACAGGTGATTCTGTTTCCTCTTGATTTAATGTCAAGAATAATTTAGTAGACAATTGCATGCAATCCCGTTGATATTTAATTTTCTGCACCAAATTAGGCTATGGTAATCCCATACTTATCCAGGTATAATTATTTTTTTATCCAGGTATAATTATTATTGTAGACTAATGTATACTTTTACTTGTTTTCTCTTTCTCTACAAATTTTTAATTTTTTTTTTAATAATTAGGTAAAGTTTTCAGATTTTAAAACAAATATATTTCTTTTTTTTTTTTTTTTTTTTTTTTTTTTTTTTTTTTTGTATTTTTGAGACAGAGTCTCCCTGTAGCCCCAGCTGTCCTGGAGCTCACTCTGCAGACCAGGCTGGCCTTGAACTCACAAAGATCCACCTGCCTCGGCCTCCCAAGTGCTAACAAATACATTTCTTAATATAGACTATAATATATTCTTTGCAAAAATAAAAACAAATACATTGTAAGAATCTAAGACTTTTATTTTGTAAAGTAAAAATGAAATATAAAATATTCTCTTCTTTACTGATTTCTTGGTCCTAGACCCTCATGGATGAACTTGCACTGAGGGATGTCAGGGGACACTAACTTGACATGTCAGGCCTTAACACAAATGGCAGAACTATAAATTCCACTGGGGGAGTTATGGGAGGGTGCATGTGAGGAAGGAGGTATAAAGGTGATTAATATTGATTAAGAAACACATACAAATTCAATAAAAATTTACAAAAAAGAATAATTTCAATATAGCTAAATCCAAATGCATAGGTGAAAAACAAAAATAATGACTTATCAGAGATTAATATTTTACTTTAAAATTTTCTAATGAACTGATGAAAGAAATAGAGAATCACAAGTTTATCACAGAATAGCTTTTATTCTGTTATCAATAATAGCTGAGTAGATCTCTCCAAATGTCATGCCCATTTTGGACTGTTTAAATTGGTTATCTAGTTCATATTCCCCATATCCCAGAACTGGGATTTGCGTCTTTGCTGAGCTTCCGTTTCAGTCTCTGTTTAGGAGCTCATGCTTTCATCAGGAGCTGCTTCGCTGAGTTCCCTCCTTGGGACACCCGTTACGTGTGCTGAAGTTCTAAACAGTTCAAAATTACCAGACCCATCTCCCCTTCCACAAGAATTGATAAGATGTAGTATAGATTTCTTTTCATATGGGTATTTTACATTCCAGAAAAAAACTTGGGAACCTGTAAGTTATTGTATTATTATTTCTATAGCTGCTTATTTCTATAGCTTGAGATGTTTTAACAAACTTCTGTTAAGAAATCAGTATAATAATGTGAACCTTAAGTGAGATTAGAGAACCCTTGCTTACAAATACCCCATAATTTTATAGTATTTCATGATTTTCCTTGGCATTTTTCACTAAAATTTTTACCTTTTCCCTACCCACATTGTCCCATCCTTCCCTAAATATGTACAATAAGGAAATGTAGCATGGTGAAAATTGGAGAGAAATTTATCTCCCTTCAATTTTTTCTCTGCAATAGTCTTAATAGCTTTATTGAAGTCTTTTTGGGTCCTCAGGTCTCATCTTTTTTCTCCGTAGAACTAACATCTATTGAACATTTTATTCGTGCCATGAATTCCGCAAAGTCCTTTTGTGAGTTATCACATACAGGTATTATGATTATCCCAAGGGTTGTGAGTTGAGTTTTATTCTTTCTAAAAGTGCGTTGACCCCTTACACCTAAGACCCATGGATATGGCCTTATATGGAAACACAACCTTTGTATATATTATACACTTCAGATCATATATATGAGAGTAGGTCTTAACATAATGACTTATGTAAGGAAAGGAGACTGGGCATAAGTGCACATACAGATATTGAGCACACTGTGGGCACCGGGGTAGATTGGAATTATACTGCCAGCAGTCTCTAGCAACTAGAGATTTCCTTTAAGTCCCTCCAAATGAAACAACCGGATCCATTTGTTTTCAATTTCTAAGTCACCATAATTGTGAGGTGCTATGTTTTCTGTTGCTTTTATTCAGCCCAGTTTGTAAGCATTTGCTATGGCATCCCTGGGCACAAATATGGTAAGCAATGAAAAATTGACACAATTTAGTGATTCACAGTTCAGTGGTGCTGTCTGTCTGTCACACTCCTATCTCCTGTCTCTGAGCCCTGACTTGATGCAAAATAAAGAATGTGGCATTCTATAAGGTTGGAAGTTAGCCTCATAGAAACTAAAACACTAAAACCCAATTCCCCAGGCCTCTCTTCTATTTCTTTCTTAATAAATAGGACCATCATATATTATGTACTATTTTCACCAGAAATATGGATGGCATTCTGGATGATCCTTTCTTTAACTTTCCTTCCATATAGTCCACAGCTCTCTGAAAATATCCACAAAATCTGCCTGCTTCCCTCCATCCTCACATTACCATGGCTCGTGTCCCAACTGAACCTCTTCCCTCACCAGTCCACAGTCAGGTTCTCATAATTGGCAACCCATAGTTCATTTCTACTTTAGTACAGATTCTGAAATGAAAGCAGTGATCTTTCTAAAAAGCAAAAATGAAAATGACATGCTGTTAAAAACTCTTCAGTTTCCAATTTGTCTTGGAGAAAGACTAAGATCTTTAGGATTTATTAAGCATGGTAAAATCTAGCCCCTCTCAATTTTCTAATTCTGTTTTATGCCCAGTTCTCCCACCACAGTGGACTTTGTCTAATGCCATAATATGTCATTGTCCTTTCATCTTCAGGACCTTTTCTGCTTCCGTGTAGCAGACTCTTTTCTGTATTCTTTCATCTTTTAACTCCTTAAAAACCTCTGCTTAAAAGTACATTGCTCATGAATGATTTCTCATTCTCTCAACACTATGAAGAACTCTTGTTCTCTGTAATTTTATCATGGAGACTCTGTAATTTACCTTTAGCAGAAGCTCACTATGCCTGCTACCTGCCTATGGACCTATGATCATTATTTGGTTAATGTTTTTCTGCACCAAAAGACCATAAATTCCACAGAGTTCTTCAACTGTGTGAGGCACACAGACATGACTAAGGCAAATATTTGTTGAGTGAGTAAATTAATGAGTTAATAAATGGATACAATTAGATAAAAGTGAAAGTTTACTTTTTTTAAACTTTTAAGCTTTTTCTTTTGGAGATAAGAGTATTATTATGTAGCTCAGGTTGGGCCTGAACTTACTTACTTATTTATTTATTTATTTATTTATTTTTGTATGTGTATGAATGTACTGTCTGCATGTAGGTTTGTGCACCCATGTCGTGCAATGCCGCAGAGGTCAGAAGAGGGTCTCAGATTCCCCTGGAACTGGAGTTCTCCTGGAATTGGAGTTACAGATGGTTCTTAGCCTCCATGTGGGTGCTGGGGATCAAACCTGGGTCCTCTGCAAGAGCAGTTGGTGCTCTTAACCGCTAGGCCATCTCTCCAGCCCCAAAAGTGAAAGTTTTTATCTGCTTAGTTTTCTATTGCATATGCCAGGGAGGAGAACATTGATTTAAAGATTTTAAAAGTGGCAAAGCAGAAAAACATTTGTTTTGATGTCCATGTGATATCACTGAGACTTTAACAAGTGTTAAGATAAATCCTGTTACATATGCATAATTATTGATAATTTCCAAGTAAACATGCATGCCCTCATTGTCTTATGTTCTATGCTGATAGATAAGAAAATATAAATGCTTAGAGTACTAGATTATCTATAATTATGCTTCTGCATATTCAACTGTAACAAGTAAGCCATCTAGAAGATGCAATGATGTATATGATAAAATTTATTATTTAATAATAATAAATTTTATTATTTTCCCTTATTTTTTAAATAGTTAAAGATGTTGAACCTTCCAATGGAAAGATATTTTTTAAAAGAATATCTATTTTCATCTACATGTAATGGGCATAGAGTATATTTCTATTTCTTACTGTCTCATCACAACATATTTAATAATGAATAAAAACAGCATGTGAACTGCTATCAGGAAAACATCAAGAACTCATTCTTTGCACTAACTTTTAATGTTGGTTTGGAATTACTGTTAAAAATTGAGACTATACAGATTAGGTGGTGGAAAAGCAGGGATTTTGATTTGCAAGATTGAACTTCATTCCTTCACATAGTGTTAAAATTTTTGTCAAATGCCTATTTGATTTTGGAAGTTAAAACCTAAAACCTTACCATCATAAGCAGATATTCCTACATAAAAATTCTGCACTTACTGATTCACCTTGTACTTAAAAGATAATTGGAATCTGACACATTTCTTAGTAAAGCTAAAATTCTGTTACTCAGAACTGCTGAAATCAGAAAATGTGGATCTGAAGCTGGTGTCCAGACTAAAGGAAAATCAAGCCAGGCTGGAGACTCTCCAGTGAGAAGCAGACATGCATTCTGGTTAATACACTCTGGGAATTTGGAACTAGATGGTATAAATTATTCACATCAGAACTCAAAATAGTTCACCAAACCATTAGCAAAGGAAGTGCATATTAAACACCAAGTACATACCAGGCACAGTTTATTTTCATAAACTGACTTAATTTCATAAACTGACTTAATTCATAAGCTGACTTAATTTTATATTTTCTTAAAAAAACAATTCTCATCTTTGCTTTCTATATAAGAGAAATACACCAGAGATCAACCAGAAACTTTGTAAGGGATGGAACAGCTAAAGGGTGTCAAGGCTGGGATTTGATCTCAGGTCAATCGGATTCAACAGAAAATAGCTCCTGACTACTGAGGCAGACTACTGTCCATTTGCATATCCCTTAACGATAATCGAAGTCCAGGGGAACCTATGGGATTAATTTCATTTGTTAGTGTTGTTCATGTGTAGACCATCATTATTTAGAATGTTTCTTTCAAAGTCAGATACTCTTATAAATGTATGGGAACTACACTGATGTATTAGCTTCAAAACATTTCTCAGAACTTTTCAAAGTATAAATATATTTTATAGATTCAATGTAATCCTAATAAAAATCTTCATGAGTTTCTTCACAGAATTAGAGAAAAACATCCTAAAACTCATATGGAAACACAAAAGACCTGGGATAGCCAAAGCAACCCTGAGCACAAAGAGCAATGCAGGGGGGATTACTATATCAGATTTCAAACTATATTACAGAACTATAGTCATACTAACAGCATGGTACTGGCACAAAAATAGACCTGTAGATCAATGGAACAAAATTGAAGACCCAAACTTCAGTACATGCAATTTCAGCCACATGCTATTTGACAAAACAGCCAAGAACACTCAATAGATGAAAGGCAGTATCTTTAGCAAATGGTGTTGTCAAAACTAGATTAACACCTGTAGAAGAATGAAACTAAACCGTTACCTTTCACCTTGCAGAAAAGCTAGCTCTAAGTGGATCAAAAACCTCAGTGTGAAACCTCAAACTCTGAAAATGCTAGAAGAAAACATTGGCAATAATGTACAAGATATAGGTGTAGGAATAGACTTTCTAAATCAGACAGTATTTGCACAGGAAGTAAGGTCAACAATCAATGAGTGGGGCTTCATTAAACTAAAAAGCTTCTGTACAGCAAAAGAAACAATCAAAGCAGTGAAGAGAAAACCCAAAGAGTGGGAGGAAATCTTCACCAATGACACATCTGACAGAAGTTTACCATCTAGATTAAATAAATTATTCAAAAAACAAAGAACCAATAAAACAAATGACCCAATTAAAAGATGAGCTAAAGATCTCAACAGAGAGTTCCCAAGAGAAGTAAAGATGGCTAAGAAACATCTTAAAAAGTATTCAACATCATGGGGCTGGAGAAATGGCCTAGTGGTTAAGAGCACTGACTGCTCTTGCAGAGGACCCAGGTTCAATCCCTAGCCCCACATGGTGGCTGAGAACCATCTGTAGCTCCAGTTCCAGGGGAATCCGACACCCTCTTCTGACCTCCGTGGCATTGCACAACACAGGTGCACAGACCTACATGCAGACAGTATACTCATATACATGAATAAATAAATAAAATATAAAAAAATTAAAAAGTATTCAACATCATTATTCATTTAATTAAGAAAATGCAAATTAAAATACTTTAAGATTTCATCTTACCCCCTGTAAGACTGGCTATAATCAAGAAAACAAATGATATCAAATGCTAGAGAGGTTGTGGGGAATGGGGAATGCTCATTCACTGATGGTGGGATTGTAAAATCATGAAACCCCTATGCAAAGCAGTGAGGAGAACTCTTACAAGATGAAAAATGAACCTACCATTTGACCCAGTCATACCATTCCTGGGTAAATACCCAAAGGATTTATCCTGTTACAGAGATACTTGCACATCTATGTTTATTGCTGCTCTTTTCATAGTAATGAAGAGCTGGAAGCAAGCTAAGTGATTAGTGGATAATGAACATGTGGTACACTTATACAATGTAGGTCTATGAAGTGCTAAAGAAAGAGGACATCATGAAATTTGCAGGTAAATGGATTGAACTAGAAGCTGTTATGCTAAGTGAAGTGACACAGACTCAGAAAAACAACCAATGTATCCTATCCCTCATTTGAGGATCCTAGTAGCAAATCCTTCTAATTAAGTATATATCTGGATGTAACTGCAGGAACCAGGTAAAAGAAAAGAACCAAGAAGCTAAAGGGAAAGAGGGAAGCTGAGACAGAAGGGTAGTAGTTGACAGGTGTTACTAAGGGAGGAATGGATAAAATCAGGGTTATCTAAATTAGAGGGGAGTGGAAGGGTTATAGAAGGAAAGGTGGGGATAAAGAGGAAAAAGGAGTCCAAGAGAAGTGGGGACATAAGAGACTGGCAGGATCAAGGTAGAACTGGGGATACTTTAAATGGAGAAGACATGGGGAAGACATGGAGGATGGGCCAGACAGGTAAAAAGAGAGTAGAGAGATAAATAATGCATGGCTGGGGTAAAAAACCTGAGAGAATCATATTAGTCTAACAATCTATTGACAAGTTACACATGCAATACTTTACATGAGTCCATATGCAAAGACGAAGTCTGTATATCAAGAAACAGTACCAGACAGGAGAAACCTTCCTTTGATTCCTTGGCCAGGGTAGCCAAAATTACACAAGCTATTGCCACAGCCCTTGATTGCCTCCCAGAACATGAAGGTAAGTCTCTATTGCTGAAGATAAGACATACTTCAGAGCCTGGATCTTGAGCAATGCCCTGGATCTGACCTGGAAGCTACATCCTCTGAAGGCTAGCTCTCATAGCTGTGAAGAGCACTATGCAAGCTGCTACAGGAGAGCATCAACTGATGGTCCAACATCAGCCCCAAGACCAAATTACCACATCGATGACCAGCACAGCATCTGCAGTTGTTGTGATAGCTATACCTTTATCTTGGGGGAAATAAGTTGTTAACCAATTGGACCTAAAGCCCATTCAGTGGGAGGAAACTCATGTGTGGTATTGTTAACATAGCCAGATGCACAAAACTGGAGAGGTCATAGGTCTTAGACAATTCCCTAAGGTTGACACATCCCTAGGCTAAGTTAACCTTTTACTAACTCCAAAGAATCATCCTTATATTTACAGACAAATATTCCAGATACTACTCAGAGAAGAAGTTTCTTTTGCACCAAATAATAATAGTACAGAGTCCCAAAACTGGACACACACAGACATGGTATGCGAATTGCTCATGCCTAGGGGACACATCTACAATGCAACCTCTACACATAAGCCCCATGTAAGATAGAACAAGGACCCAAGAAGGCATTAACTACCTTTTAACTCTCGTTAAGGAAACTTCTCCATGCCACAGGTGACCAGAAACTCAAAAGGGCCTAAATGGCCAAATGTGAATATTAGGTGTCTATTGAGTGTGGTCCCATGGACCAGCTGCCTAGATTCAGCCTCTCCCACCCAGGGATCAGGGAACATTGCAAAAGAGGGGTTGTAAAGATTGTAAGAGCCAGGGAGGTGATGCAAGAGCAAATAGAAATAAATCCTAAAAACTCCTGGGACCCTGTTCATATAAGCCTACAACATTCGTATCAACATGCACAAGACCCATGCAAGCTCAGCTGGACAAAAACCCAGCTCATAACTGCAGAAATGGGTAGCAGAGCCCAACCTTCGCTGGGGAAATATTGGCAGCAGATGGAGGTCAGGTGAGGAAGACTTCGCCTTCTTTAGAAAAGAGACTTGGGATAGGCTCTGTAGAGCTCAGGGGATGAGCTGGCACTGAGAAGTGAGCAGGGAGAGTAATTTGGTGCAATGGACCTTAACAAAAATGACAGTGGTATAAACTTTAGGCGGGGGTGCACTGTGGGAGGGTGCCTAGGGAGAATCAGATATAATGGAGATTAAGACTAACTGAAAAATTCTATATGAAACATGTAAAAATTTCAATAAAAATAATAATAAGGAATTGTCATACTGAAACCCATTACTTTGGTTTTTTTTATTTTTATTTAATTTAATTTATTTTTTAATATATATTTTGTACAAGATTATCATGTCTAGACCTGTGTCCTCCACCCTATGCCCCGACCCAACAGAGCTCATGTATTCTGCCAAACATGCTTTTCATCTCTTTCTCAGTCTTTCTTGATATTCTCCATGTAGAAGTTGACTGTTTTGAGCAGAAGTTCACTGTTTCAGTCAGTTCTTTGATGCAGTCCTTTCTGTTGTTGTTGTTGTTGTTGTTGTTGTTTCCAATATGCATCACTCCCAACTGCTTGGACAAAAGCTCAAGGGGCCGTGCACAAGAAATACTTACAACTAGGTAATTGGCACTAGCATCCACAGATGAGGGATACCATTCATCGTTTGTTTTTCTGGGACTGTGTTACTTCACTCAGCATGATGTCTTGTAGCTCCAGCCATTTTCCTGCAAAGCTCATAATGTCATCTTTCTTTACTGCTGCATAGAACTCCATTGTGTAGATGTACCACATTTTCTCTTCCTCTCGTCAGTTGAGGGTTCTAACACCTTGCTATTGTGAAGAGAGCTGAAATAAACATGGCCGTACATGTATCTCTACAGTGGGGTGAGTCTTGGGGATACATGCCTAGGAGTGGAATGGCTGGGTCAGGTGGCAAGTTCATTCCAAGTCTTCCAAGTGTTCTCCACACTGCTTTCCATAGTGGCTGTATGAGTTTACATTCCCACCAGCAGTGGATGAGTGTTCCCCTTTCCCCACAACGTCTCCAGCACTTGGTATCATTTGTTTTCTTGATCCTAGCCAGTCTTATTGGAGTAAGATGATATCTTAGAGTGGTTTTGATGTGTATTTCCTTAATGATTTCTATAGCGATGTTGAACACTTCTTAAAGTATTTCTCAGCCACCTATAATTCCTCACTTGTGAAGTCTCTGTTCAGGTCTTTGCTCCATTTATTGAGTGGGTCATTTGTTTTCTATCTTTTTTGTTTTTTGAGTAGTTTATATATTCTGGAAATCAATGCTTTGTCAGATGTTTCTCTGGTGAAGGCTTCCTCCCACTCTGTGGGATTTCTCTTCACTTCCTTAATTGTTTCTTGTAGAGAAGCTTTTGAGTTTCATGAGGTCCCATTTGTCAATTGTCGACCTTAATCCTTGTGCAGCTGCTGTCTGATTTAGGAAGTCTTTTCCTACACCTATGTCTTATAGTCTGCTGCCAATTTTTTCTTCTATCACCTTCAGAGTGTGGGGAAACCCATTACTTTGTACAGTAGCCTAAAATTAATAAAAGAAAGAAAAACAAAAAAAATGTAACAAAACAAAACAAAATGTAGACATACTCTTCAGAATTAGTGTTTGTATATTGTATCATGGAATCATGGAAATAATTTCATGGATTGTAAACATAATACTTTTAGTATAATATTATCAAATGTGAATGAAGAAGAAACACATTTGTTGAATGTGGCAATAGCAAATATTCTGTGAGACTTTATTCTGTATAACACATGAAATATTTACATTGCATGATCCAAAAACTCTTAACATTAAACATAATTTATAATTTTTATTTCAAATGTAGATTTCTTTCAGGGCATGTAGAATTTAAAGCCACTGACCCTTTGCTGTCTTGTCTTTCCCTATGGCAGTGCCGCAGTATGGACCCGGTGTTTGTACTTTACAAGTTCTCTGCATAAACAGCATTACTGCTCACAGAGCCACCAATTATGCCTGTATTGTAGCTTACTTAAGCTACTATAAAAAGCTGTATGTTGGGGCTGGAGAGATGGCCTAGCAGTTAGGAGCGCCGACCGCTCTTGCAGAGGACCCGGGTTCGATCCCCAGCACCCACATGGCGGCCGAGAACCGTCTGAAACTCCAATTCCAGGAGAACTCCAGTTCCAGGGGAATCCGACACCCTCTTCTGACCTCCGCGTCATTGCACAACACGGGTGCACAAACTTGCATGCAGACAGTACATTCATACACATACAGAAATAAAAAAAATAAAGGTGTATGTTGGTTCGAATAAGTGAGTAAAAATAATGACTTAATAAACTTTATGTAAAACTTCCCGACAGTTTATTATCTTAGTTTCACAGAAATGAAATGAATGGATTAAACAACGAACTTTTAAAGCTCAGGTCTATTTCTACATCTTGGCTCTTTGAGATCAAAGTGGTGACACTGTGTTGCAGGAAGGACACAGCATTGAAGGGTTATTATGCTTGTTGTATGGGCTGTCTGTTGATTTTGATCATTTTTAGACATGTTTCCCTTTTGTTATTCGAAACAGTTTTTGTTGAGCTTACTCTAAGACTATCTTGATTGCATTACGGCCCAATGATAGCTTCTCCTATGAATGGTCAGAAAGTCAGCACTTTAACTAGAAATTGTTTATGCATCCAACTTTGGATTGTTTGTAACTTATCAAAATTAGGTGAAAGATTTATACCATGGGCAAATAAGAACAACATACTGTCTGCTTATTTTTCTTGTATTTAATGAGGAATTTTTCTTTTTTTAACTTGTCAACAGTGCCAATCATATGAGTGGGTAGCATGGAGATTAATAGAAAAAGCCTGAAGCCAACGTATTTTTATGTGCTTTCCAGTTTATTAGGATAGAATCCCATTTTCATTCTATTCCCATAACAGTTTATTTTCTCATCAACCAGAAAAATCTCTGTTGCCTAAAAACAAAATTTGTATAATGTTTCAGTTATGGTAATTCAAGTATATAAAACAAGGCATTTTGGGTTAAATAAACCTTTTTCTGTAGCCAAGCATTTGATCACATTTATCAAATATGTCAAAATATATTGTCCTGCCGATATAGTAATTCAGGGACACATTCTTCACCAATTGATTAATAAGAACACTCTATTTTGCCAGTGTCCATTAATAACACATCAAAAGAACATCAAAAGAGATTCTATCCCACCACAATTCCCTGTATTTGATGATATTTTCTAACATCCTCTGCATCAATAGCTTTAGCTAGAGGCAGTGTTATGGGCTGCCTGTGTGTTCCTAACAGATTTTATTTGTTAAACTCCTATCTATCTGTGTTTGGAGATGGTAATTACTTTGAAGAAGTAATACTATTAATTGAGGTAATGAGGCTGGATTCCTAATCCAATAGAATTAGCATTCTTTTTTTTAAATTTTATTTATTTTTGGATGTGTATGAATGTACTGTCTGCATGTAGGTTTGTGTGCCCCTGTCATGCAATGCCGCGGAGGTCAGAAGAAGGTCTTAGATTCCCCTGAAACTGGAGTTCTCCTGGAATTGGAGTTACAGACGGTTCTTAGCCACCATGTAGGTGCTGGGGATTGAACCCGGGTCCTCTGCAAGAGCAGTCGGTGCTCTTAACTGCTAGGCTATCTCTCCAGCCCCAGAATTAGCATTCTTAAAGGAGACACTGGTTAGCTCCAATGTACCAAGGAAAGGCTGCCGTAGACTAAATGGAGAAGACAGCTGCCTACCAAGCAGGATGAGAATTCTTATTACAAGCTAAATTACCTAGAAACTTTGTCTTAAAACTATTGGCCTCTAGAACTGTGTGAAGAAAATAAGCTGTTTATTAATGCTACACAGTCTACACTACTTTCTATGGATACTTTGCTATGAAAAGATTATATAGGGAGGCAGGGGCCAATGCCCAAAGGGCAGATGACAGAGAGAAGTCTGGTTATTTTGGCCCTTGTTTTTAGGTTCCTGTGTGGCTTTTATGGATGAATGCTTCTTCATCACTCTATTTCCCCCTTGTCCCATCCTCCAAAGCCCTTCCCCTTAAGAGCCCACTTCTAAGATTTTTCCATTGTGGCTATTGCACACTAGATGAACAGAGACACTTTCCTGATGCCTCTGCCCTGGGGTGGTTCTGAATTCCTGCTGCTGCAATCTCTGCTTACTCTCTTTCTCAACAAATAAATCATCTGAAAAATTGTTTTCTGTTCTGTGTCTTTCTGGTTCAAGTTCTTTCAGGATGATGGTGGCTGAGTGGTTGAGATGCACAGGTGAAGACCCTCGGGAAAGAGAGGAGAAAAGAAAGTGTGCTTTCCCTTCTTCTCATAGGGCCTGGACACCCAATATTTGTATTTTACTATAACATTTTTTTTGAAACAGGGTCTCACTATTTAGCCTCAACAGATCTGGAACGCTTTATGTAGATCTTTTCACAGAGATCCACCTGTCTCTACCTACTGAGTGCTTGGAATAAAGGTTCCACACCCAGCTTTACTATAAGATTTTTAAGTGAATAAGTAAAAATATGTAGACTGACCACATGGCACAGAGAATAACATTATCCATAAGAGTCTAAAATTTCTCAGTCTTACATTTGAGAAGTCTAGTAGAGTGAATTAAGGAAAAACAACAAAAAAAGCATGTGATGGTCTGAGTTTCAGTTTTGAAGATGAAATATGCCAAGCAGATTCTCCAGGACATGGAGAAAGGAATGAAATGGAGTTTTACCCAGAATAACAGCTTCAGACACATGAGAAGCTATGGAAAGGCAAGCATAAAACTGCACTCAACATGTGACTGTATTTTGTAACTTCATGAAAAATAATTGAGAAAGCTAAAAGCCTTATATGAAAAAAAAGGGCTCAGCTTAGTATTTTCATGCTGTCAGGAAAGCTTGGCATGTGGAAGCAGAGAATATTCTTTTGTCAGATGTGCCACACTCTCCTTCAAACATCTTGATCCAAGACATTCCACTTCCAGTTGCCAAGCCACCTTCGCTTCTTAGGAAGATCCCAGCATATGGATTTCCAAATTAAACAATACCAACCCTGGGCTGAAGAGATGGCCTAGCAGTTAAGAGCGCCGATTACTCTTGCAAAGGACCGCCCCAGCACCCACATGGTGGCTGAGAACCGTCTATAACTCCAATTCCAGGAGAACTCCAGTTCCAGGGGAATCCAACACTCTCTTCTGACCTCCACGGCATTGCACGATACGGGGTGCACAAACCTACATGCGGACAGTACATTCATAGACATGAAAAAATAATAATAATAAAAAATAAAAATAAAAATATTTTAAAAAACAATACCATCCCTGACTCCTCAAGCACAGGGTTCCACTTTTGCCTTGTAGAAAAACTTCTAGCTTCCACATCCTTCCCAGTTTTTCATATAGAGATCCATAAAATGGCCTGTGCTCTAGATCTTTCCATTCGTAGAAGACATCTTGTATAGTCCTGAACTTTCTCCATAGGGTCACTATGTTGATGTCTTGATAGCTATCCTGAGAAAAACCCAAAATATTGATGGCTATTCAGAGGATGTGGATCGAAAGAAATGTGATGACAATACTGATGGCAGGGACACTATCAGTGTTATTAGTGACAGATGGAGAAGGCACAGTGATAAATTTGCACACATGAGGATACTGAAGAAGGAAATCTTGAAGAGAAAAAGTCAGGTCTAAGTGTATTACTTGAAGATATCCCTAGAAAAAAAATCAAGAAAGAAAAATATCACGATTCTTCTGCAAGCTATGATGCTGCTGAGTGGCAGGTCAGGGAATTCATGTAGAATTATGGGAAGTAGGAAGAATTTCAGACAATGATTTTGATGCAGAAAAGCAACCAAAGAAAGAGCATAAGGAGGATTGTTCACTCTGAAGGCACATCTGCTTCCTCACAGGCTCCCCAGTCTCTGCCTCCTTCTCAGTTACGAGAGCCTTCCATGCCAGAGCCACCTCCTCTTGGAAGATTGCTTTCTCCACCTAAAATCTCCCAGGCCCTTTTCAGGAGCTTCTTCATTACCAATGCTACCAAAAAATGCAAGGGCTTTGAGGGCTTTTACTGTGGCTTTTACCTCCAAGCCTCGACTAGGCAAGCTCCCAGGTTAACCTCCATGCCTGACTCTTCACCCTCCTCCACCTCTTCCACCTCTTCCATGGGGTCCACCATGTACAGGCATCCCTCCATCTCCTCGTGGCACAATGCACACATCTTTGGTGCAGAGCAGTAATCCTAAGAAAGAAGCTCTTCAAAATATGCCCAGTGTCCTGAGGGTGTGTTTTGAGAATATAAGGACACTAATGCTTACCTAAGGAGCCTGAAGATTATTGTGCTGTGCCTCTTGTCAATGAAATATTGTGTGCTTGTTCAATTATTGCCTCAGTATAAGCTAAGGTTAATGATACTTATGAAGCATTCATGTGAGCACTGGGAAAGTTCTTGTTATGGTTTTTTATTCTAGACAGACTTCTGTTCAAAACATTGGTTCATAGAACAGAGGCTCTGATTAACCTTGGGTGAAAGAACAACTTCTACTGTCAGGACACTTTCTAATACAATCTCAATGAATAGCCTAAAGTTAGCTCTGTGAAATCTACCCCACAGAGAAAGTATTTCAGTCAGAAGAGATTGTTTACTGAAGCAGTGCTGACAAGCCATTCACTTCCATATTCTACATCCATCCTATTTCTTTTCCTTCTCCAGTTCTTTGAGTATTTGTGATCAGGGAAACCTCAGTTGTTAAATATTTGTTTAGCATCTTGTGTAGTTTCAGCATTGGAGTAGAAATTTTGGAAAACCCATTTTATTTTATCTAGTCTTTTGTGTTTGAGGCTTTTGTTAAGTATTTTCCTGTAAAATTTGTAATATTTTGCCTGAAGTGGAATAGATTCACATGTCATTCCCTAACACAAAAGAGAATACATGGGAAGAAAAAGTATAGTTCTTTGATTAACTACACTGACTTCAACTTTGAGTAACTAAATAAATGATCTAAACCAAGATCCAAAAGGAACAAAAATTTAGCCTATAGCTCAGCTTTCTTGAATAGAACTATTCTGACACAGACAGGAATTTCACATAAGGTTTAATTTTTCCTGGGGGAGAATTTCTTCTAGGTAATCATCCTTCAGGTAATCTTCAGAATGTCCCTAGAATCCACTTTGATTGACAGGTTAGTAATGTGGAGTCTCCTATTGTCACTTTCTACTAAAGTCTTCCTCTCTTTTCTCAGCATTCATAATGCATTGACAGGGCCAAATGGTGAGTTCAAGGCATGCTATGAATGGCTGTATTCACTTTTTATTGTCTCTCTTGCTCTTCCTCCTCCCTCTCACTCAAATGCCTTTTTCTTGTTATAAATATCTGTCACTTTGAATGAAATAGATGATTGAACTAAAATGATCCATGAACAAATTTAACACTAGGAGACTCAGAGAAATCATGAACTCAGACACTGATTTTGTCATTGTGATTGCTTCTGTAAGATCCTTAATATTCTTTAGATGGTGAATTGGATGATGGTTTCTGATTTCTGAAGATAATTGAGTTCTATATAACTTCGTTTAATTGTTTTGTTGTTTCATACTTCAAATTCTACCAGGAAAATTTTCTGGATTGAATGTGATTGCAAATGTCTATTATATTCTGATGAACATATATTGGCTTAGTGTTCCAAGGCATTTTATACCAGTGTAAGGTTGACCTTGGAATGTATTTTCCAGGACATTCCAGTTCCTCTAATAGGTAAAAGGGACATTTGGGGCTGACTAGATAAAACTCTGATGGGCTTTGGTGGGAATAGTTGTCCAGTTATGTCCAAAAATTTCTTAAGTTTAATTTCTTTACTCAGGACTTTGAGTTTATAGTGCATATTTCAAGGCAGGTAGAAGGGAGCATGCTAGAGCATCTCAATCAGGACTCTTATACTGTTTCACAGAGAAGATTTACTATAGATTTTCACCATAAATACAACGTGTTTTCAACATAACAATTTGTCACCATATTTCAATATTTGTTAAGTTCTCCATGAGGATATGATTTTTTCTATTATTGTATATTTTCAGTCTCATTCAACTAGAACACATTATATGGTTAAATATTTATTAGTATAATAATTTAATTAAAAACTATACAAATCATATAATCTATAACCTCAGAAGCTATACCTTGTTATAAAATTCTCAACATTCATTAGTAAATATAGTACATATTATTTATTTGAATTGAGACACAGTCTTACTCTATATCTTAAGTTGACCTGGAATTCATCCTATAGCCCAGGTTGGCCTTAAACTTACAGAAATCCTTCTGCCTCAGCCTCCGAAGTGATGAGATTATACACTTGGTTTAAATTAAGTAATTTCTTATGTATTTTATTTAAACAAATATTTTTTCCTCTAATAGTATGTTTATCAGTAGTTTGGTCCCAGTTATGCCTTTGACCTGTGTGTAACGCTGTCTATGGTGATAAAGACCAACTTTGCTTAATTATCTATTAGCTTTGTAAATGTAAGAATCCTCTTCTGAAACTTGGGAAGATAGTGCCAATTACAAGTGACTTTATCACAATTGTCATTATGAAATAATACTGCCTCCCCATAAATACATTTATTGGTCTAGAGACCACTAAATCACATGTAATGGCTTCATCATTTTTTAGTCAGTCAAATATATGAATATAGAAAGCGCAAAAATAGATTTAAATGCCAGACTCAGATAATGTGTTCTGATTTACTCCACCATAGCAAATATCTTACAATAATTCTATAGCACTGTATGTTTTTGTTCTGAGTTAAACTTAATTTGAGAAAAAAACATTTTATTTTCTGTGCTGTAAATTTGCTCTGCAAAAACTAAGAAACAAGGTCCCTAGGCATTGTCAGAATGATTGCTGCCTTCCCTTCTCCCTGCAATTAGAGTTCTAGCCCCAGGTGGTAGCTTAGGCGCAGACACAGGCAATTTGTTCTTGATTGACAGGTGCAAGAAGCCAGAGGAATGAATGGCGGATTCCAGGAACCATGTGAAGGATTCCTTTAACTTCAGGGTTGGTTTTGGAACTGCCCTGATTTCCTAACAAAAGAAAAGCCAGATTCTTCTTCAAATAGGTCAGAATCAAGCTTAGAGTTGGAAAACAGCTAAGAGCCAGGCTGCCAAACAACCAGCACCTCCTGTGCATGTCACACTCACCTGTTCAGGAAACCACTCTGATTGACATCTTTCATAAGAAAGTTATAACACTGGGTTTCAATTTCAGCACTTGACGCTCTTTTTGTTGGCACAGATTTTCTGACCAATGGGTATTGCAGACCAAAGAACAAAACATATGACATAAAAATATGATAATTTTTCTTGAAATTGATATGCACCCTACTGATCAGATTGCAGAATTAAAATAAGAACTTTCCATAATACAGAAAAAAAAATAGAGAATAAGTGCCAGAGGATCTCAATCTAGCACAAATGAGTGAAATAATTTAATTTTGAAAATAGTAGTAAATTATTTCATGGTAGAAATAATTTCCTTCTACTTTAAAGTATTATCATTAAAATTATAAAACGGTATTTTTAACCTCAATTTTTTGAAACTATCCAGGAACCCCTACTTTAAGCTATTCCTATTTTTTTTTTTTTGATCTTTTTGAGACAGGGTCTCCCTGTAGCCCCAGCTGTCCTGGAACTTGCTCTGTAGACCAGGCTGTCCTTGAACTCACAAAGATCCGCCTGCCTCTGCCTCCCAAGAGCTGGGATTAAAGGCTTGTGCCACCACACCTGGCTAAACTATTCCTAAACAAGACTAATAATCCTTGAGACTGCTTTCACAGTTGGGTGCAGAATAAACTTAGTAGCAGAGACATATTCCTTAAATCTTGGGCAGTTATATCTAATCACTTGCTGGAAAGCTCAATGTAGATTGTCCATAGAATACTGAAATTTAACCTTTAGAGGTGTGATGGCATCATTTCCCCTCCACCATTTTTTTTCTTTTCTTTTTTTTTTTTTTTTTGGTTTTTAGCTCAGTGAAGGCTATCTCATGTTATGCATTTTTTCATGAAAGAAAAAAAAAAAAAACCTGGCAACTGCCCCACATTTTCCCATTCCCTCGTATGTTTAATTTCCTGTACTCACTACCTCCTGATCTCACTTCCCTTGGGTTGAAATATTCAATGCAAATTATGTAAAGATACCTGAGAACAATACATAGCTATGTGCATGCAAACTTGCCTTAGTATACACACTCACATTTGTAATATTTGACAATAGGAATTTGTTATATAAATAATCTATGCATATTATCCCACATAACAAGATAATGAACACACATCAAAGTAATGATCTATCTATCTATCTATCTATCTATCTATCTATCTATCTATCATCTATCTATCCATCCACCCAGCTACACGTGAAGTTCTATAGAAAGTGATCTGTAATATGATTCCATTTGTAATTAAAATGGGCTAGAGAGATGTATCAGTGGGCAATAGCACTGGATGTTCTTGCAGAGGATCTGGGTTCAGTTTCCAGCATCCACATGGTGGCTAACATCTATCTATAACTCCTGGTCCAGGGGAATCCAATGGCTTCTGAGCTCAGCAGGAATTATGACATAAGTGCACTTACATACATGCAAACAGCATACTCATACACATAAAATAATAAATATAATATTTTCAAATGTTTATAAATACACTTGGTATGGTGGTGTACACTTTAATTTTTTTTTCTGTTTATTTACAAAGTTTTTATTCTGAACTTTCATTATGGGTTTTCATAAATCACACTCTATTTTTCCTTCAAAGAAGGCCCCCAACTTAGAAAATAGAAATTTATAAATATACATTGACAATTATGCAGCTTCGACTCAACATCAGTGTCTCATCTGTCCCTCTCCCAGCGTCTCTCCTCCAGCAGGGATCCCAGTAGTGAGTTCTGCAAACCAGTGAGAACAGCATTTGGGAGCCTAGTGCCTGACCCTGGGACGATATTTCAAATCATCAGCCATGAGTGGCCGTTGTATCACAAAGCTCCCAGAGTCCACACAAGCTTCATCTGCTTTCAGCTGGGACAGTTCTGTTCAAGTCACCATGCAAATACGCCTGTTTGGTCCTGAGCTGGGGAATCTCATTTTCTTATGATTGTCCCCTCTTCGATTCCAGACAAACAGCTCTGTTCTTACAGGCAAGGGAGCCGAGTACCCTAGAGATGGTGAGGCCAGAGCAATACAGAGTCGTCTTGCAAAGCCAACAAGCATCACCAAGGGAACAGAAAATCAAGAGATGACTGGAGAAGCCAGGTGTCATGGCTCACACCCGCAATCATAGCACTGGGAGGCTATGGAAAGAGGATCGCTGGGAGTCTGAGGCCAGCTGGGCTACAGTGAGACAGTGAGATCTAGTCTCGAAGAAAAAAAAAAAAAAAAAAACACACACACACACACAGATGGGGCAGGAAGAGAAAGAAGAACTGAAAGGGAGAGAAGGGGACAGAAATGGAGACAGAGAGACAGAGACAGAGACAGGAGGAGGAGGAGCAGGAGGAAGAGGAAGAGGAGGAGGAAGAAAAGGAGAAGGAGGAGAAAGAGGAGAAGGAGAAAGAGGAGGAGGAGGGGAAAGAGGAGGAGGAGAAAGGAGGAGGAGAAAGGGGAGGAGNTTAACCGCTAGTGCCATCTCTCCAGCCCCTATTTTTATTCTTTTCTAAGTCTTTTATTTCTCTTCTCAATAAATTATAGTTTTAGCAGTATAGTATTAGAAAATAAAAAACACTATTTACTTAATATTTATGTGCATTTTAACATATCTTTATTTACTGTTTTTATTTTATGTGTATGAATATATTGCCTGCAAGTGTACCTGTGTCATGCAATGCCTGCAGAGGTCAGATTCTATGGAAGGTTGTTAGCAATCATGTGGGTTCTTGGAATTGAACCCACTTCCCCACTTCCTCTGCAAGATCAGCCAGTGCTTTTAAATGCTGAACCATCTTCTTCTTTTTATATATATTTTATATATAAAAATTATATATAAGGCTATATATAGATATATAAGGCTATATATAGATATCTATATATCTATATATGTGATTATATCTACATATCTATATATATAGATAGATAGATAGATATCTATATATAGCCTTATATATAGATATATAGATATCTATCTATATATATAGATATATAGATATCTATCTATATATAGAGATATATAGTCTTAAAAATTATATATAAGGCTATATATATCTATTTATATATAATTTTTAAATATATAGATATATATAGCCTTATATATAATTTTTAAGACAGATTCTTGTAGCCCCAGCTGGCTGGGAACTCACTATGGAGATCAAGCTGGCCTCCATCTCACAGTCCCTGCCTCCCAAGTCCTGGGTTCAAAAGTGTACACCTGGAGGACCAGGAAACATGGCAGGGAGGAAAAGGTTCTCTGCTGTTCCCCATCCTGCCAGGAGGACTCTGCTCAGTGTTTTTCAGATCCCCTTGATGGACTGAAAAATAATGGAAATAATGATTAAAATACACAGAACCCAAGACACCCCAGTACAGAAGTGAAGGAGAGAGAGAGGAAAAGGGAAAAACAAAAAAAAAAAAAAAAAGGGGTTGGGGGGGGGGGGGGGAGGGGGGGTGGAGACGAATTAGAAAGATGGGTGGAGAAGGAGAAGAAAAAGACGTGATTAGAGAAGAGGGCGCGAGAGGACGAAGAGAAGAGCGAGGGCGAAGAAGAAGAACGGAAGTTGGAGGAAGAAGCAGTGAGGGAGAGAGCGAAAGTGACATAGGAAGTAGAAAGAAGGAAGGAGATAAGGAAGAAGAGGAGAAAGACGAGGTGCGCGGAGTGGAGAAGAAATAAGCCGGGACGAAGAACGAAGATGAGGGAGAAGGAAGAAAGCGGTCGAAAGACGATAAGCCGGCGAGGAAGGACGAGGGAGTTAAGAGAGACAGTGCTAGGAAGAGGACAGTTTAGCAGACGACCGCGGGAGAATAATACTATGGTAGACTAATATACGGTAAACGCTGTGGAGACGACGAAAATATAGGCGAAGAACTCTTGCTTAAGACTGCCTCGGTCTCCGACTGGCTCCTCCTACTGTGCTCATCCTCTCTTTATCCTGCTCTTACAGAGGACCCGGGTTCGATCCCCAGCACCCACATGGCGGCTGAGAACCGTCTGAAGCTCCAATTCCAGGAGAACTCCAGTTCCAGGGGAATCCGAGACCCTCTTCTGAACTCCGCGGCGTTGCACGACACGGGTGCACAGACTTGCATGCAGACAGTACATTCATACACATACAGAAATAAATAAAAATTAAAAAAAAAAGAATAAAATAGATAAAAGATTATGAAGAAAGATTTTCTATTTATTTTAGACGATGTTTGAGTTCTTATCTCACATGCTGCTTTTAAAATTAATAATTTAAATCCAATGAACTTATTCCTATTTATTATTAATTAGCATGTAAGAATAAGGCAATAAGTGGCACCATCAACAGTAAAATAAGATAATTTTAGAAATAAAATATTTTTAAAGGGATGAATGAAATAAAAGGGACCATTGACAATGCTAAAATCTTCCCAGAGATACTGAAGTTTCATAAACATACTTTTTTTTAACATTCCTCTAAAATTGGACCTTTAGGGGCTGGAGAGATGGCCTAGCGGTTGAGCGCCGACCGCTCTTACAGAGGACCTGGGTTCGATCCCCAGCACCCACATGGCGGCTGAGAACCATCTGTAACTCCAATTCAGGAGAACTCCAGTTCCAGGGGAATCCGACACCACGTCCGCGGCATTGCATGACACGGGTGCACAAACCAACATGCAGACAGTACATTCATACACATAAATAAATATAAATAAATAAAAATTTAAAAAAATTGGATCTTTGTAGCATTTTATTTATTTATTTATTTATTTATTTTATTTATAAAATAATATACTTTTATTTATTCTTTGGCAGCTTCATACATGTAAACAATATATCTTGATCACATCCACCTCCAACTCCCTCAGGCACACATCTTGTTCTCTCCTCTGTGTTCTCTTCTTTTTCCTACTGAGTCTAATAAGTGTTATTGAAATGTTAAGTGAACTTGGCTTGATCTTACACAGATCTTGTGCAGATAGCCATAGCTACAATGAGTTTATGAGTGCAATGGCCATGTTATGCAGAAGGCAGCATTTCACAGGATTCCTCCAGTTCTTACATTTTTTTCTGCTCCTTTTTCTGAGATGTTCCTTGAGCTTGGGGGGTGATATATAGATGTCCCACTTATGGCTGAGCACTCAATCATCATTTGTCCTCAGCACTTTGACCAGTTGTGAGTCTCTTCATTAATTGTTGATCACCGCAGAAAGGAACTTCTCTGGCCAAGGATGAAGTAGCCTTAATCTATGTGTATACAGATAAACATTTAGAAGGGAGTTTGACAACATGTCCTTTTAGAAAGACAATGGTAGTAAGTTCTCACTCTAGAGACTATAACTTCCTCAGCCCTGAGCTCTCATCCAGATTTACAGTAGCAAGCATAAATTCCTTCCTGTGGAGCAGGCATCCAACCCAATTCAACCCAAAGTGGTTGGTTACGCCCATCCATAGCCTTTGTGCCAGAGTTGCATCAGTGGGCGGAGCTTGACTGCAAGGTAACTACTGTAGTATGCAAAATTCCCTGCTGGGTAATACTCTTGATGATTTTTCTCTCATAGGGTCCTTCATAGCATTCTCTGGCACTATGAGCTGAATAGTATTCAAAGGGAGGGAGTTTTTAGATCAGTTTAAGCTTTATTTCTTTCTTCTGTACCCAAAGCATCCTCCTGTCTCCAGTGATACAGTCTTACCATCTAGTTCTGGTGGGAACCAAAGAACAATGACAATAACTTGTGTTTTTTGGGAGTCTCTGGAACCTCCCTGACCAACTCATTGGGGAGGTGGATATCCCATGCCTGATCAGATGCCTGGTACTGAGATTTTCATTTAATAATTCATGTCTTCTAGATAAAGCATTGCCCACACATGCATGATAGACCTATGTTGAAACCCTTTTATAAAAATACACTTTAACTTACAAAATAGTGGATTTTCATGAAGCTTCTCCATGCACTCTTAGTTTTGGTTAATCCACATCCAATTCGTCCTTTTACCTGTCCCCCTGCCCCCATGTCTGCTTAAATGTCTAAACCCCAGTATTCCTCTACTCTCAGTTCTAATACGTTTTGCTATCACTTCGCCCATTCAGACCTGTTCTTCTTTCCTCTCATGGGCCCTTTCTAAAAAAGCCTCCTGAGCTCTACAGATACTTCAAATTCAACACTCAATTCTAAAAATTCAAAGGTCATATTCTCATATATATGAGAGAGAATATGTGGAATTTGTCCTTCTGAGCCTGAGTTTCTTCACTTAATATAGTATTTTCACCTTCCATCCAGTTGCTTGCAAATTTCATAATTTCATTTTTTTTTTGGTCTTTTTGATTCCCTTTAGTCTCAGCTGGCCTAGAGCTTGCTATATATGCCAGGCTGGCCTTGAACTCACAGAGATCTGCCTGCCTCTGGGTCCCGAAAGCTGGGATTAAAGGCATGCTCCATTGTGTATACATGCCACATTTTCAATATCTAGTCTTCTAGATTGATTCTATCTCCTAGTTGTCAATAAAGCAGCAATGAATGTGGATGTGCAAGTCTCTCTGTAGAGTTTGCAGCACTTTTTAGAGTTGAGTTTTGAGCTATCGTGTGAAGGAAAAACAATAAGCATTATAAAGAATTGCTGAAGTTCAGACATGTTGTATAACTGAAAAGAGATATTAAGGGTGTGGGTATTTATAGGGAGTGATTCTCAGTAGATGGACTGAAGACATTCATTAGTCTATCCGGAAAGCTTCAGAAAAACACATGAAAAAACAGGTACCTATTTCTTCAGTGCCTAGTTAGCTATGAGCATTTATGTGCTGCTATATATTATGCATCAAGCATTTTGTACATTTTTTATTAATCCCCATGGGAACTTATTTTAAAGTCTGATTATTCTCTCTATTCCAAAGCAGATGAATTACAGATTTTCATACACAGGGGTAACCTGGGCTATTCACAACATCTTGTCAGGCATCATAAGAAGAAAACAGATGATCTGGGCCCACATATACCTGCTCTATGCAGCAGGAATAGAAAAACAGCAAGAGTATAATCACATCTCACACTTCTCACTTTTTAAAATCACATTTTGTTTTGTTTTGTTTTGTTTTCTCCCTCTCTCTTCTTTCCACACCAAGAACTGTTCTTGCCTCCAAGTTCCAACATTCAGTTTCCGGGATTTCCATCCTTCTTCTGGAACTAATGTACTGTTCTTTTGACTGCCTGCTGAGCCAGCATCCGATTTCCAGCCAGAAATGTCACACTGCCCAGCACAGCCAGGAACTTCAGGGTCTGGAACATGTTGAGCTGAGTCCAGTAGACATACATGAGCCCCAGCATTTCAGCATGTCTCAGGTGAAAGATAATGGTGCTAGGAGCAAGAGTGAAGTCAGAGAATTGGCACCAATCCGGATCCACAGTGCAGAGAGCAGGAGCAAGGGCTAGAGGATGAGAGCCTTGAAGGTTCTGGACTTCACTGTGGGGGGCCTCTTGCCAGGCTCTCGGAACAGGTGCTGAATTTCCTATTTGGGGGTGAATAGGTTCTTAGACAGGACAGTGGAAGGGGCTTCTTCAGGGAACTTGATAATCACATCAGCCACATTCCAGAGGATTGGGTTCTTCAAGGTGGCATCTCCAATGATTAGGTAGATTGTGTAGATGCCAGAGGCAGAGTCAAACTCAATCTTTCTTTCAGAGGTGTGCAGTTCAAACTTGTATACATTCTTGTCATCAGGTTCAGCAACAAACACCACTTCCTGGCCAATCTTCTGGTTATGAAGTCGAACAAATGTCTGGTGAGGGGTGAGTTTGGCACCAGTATTCACATCTGTGAGCCGGAAGAATAAGGAGAAATTCTGGTGGCTGTCTGCGATGAATGTGCCCTTGGCTTGGGCTGGGTAGGTCACCCGAGTAGTTTTGGGTGCAATGCTCTGATCCTTATCCACAGTGGAATGATCAGCATTTGTGATACCAACTTCAGTGGAGATCTTGACTCTAAGCTCTACAATGTTGGCAACGTAACAGTTATCACCTTTAACTCTGACAGAGAAGTCATAATAACAACAGAGAAATTTAAAGTCCTTGAAGTTTAGTTTGAAAAGATCCCTGCAGGAGTGAAAAGCTCCTGTGGAGGACAGCGGCTCTGGAAGCGGCAGACTTGGCATGTTCCATCTGAACAATGGTTTGAGTTAGAGGCTGAGACAAAACACTGGTGACCTGCAACTGCAGGGCAGCCTGTTCATGATTGTCAGAAGCAGAGCCTTCAGGTACAACCATCACTGGCACATGGTAGCCATTCTGGGACAATGCAGCAGCAGCAGAGGCCACACTGAAGGCTTCTGAGAGAGACTCAAAGTTCTTGTTGAAGATTGTGTTCATCTGCTGGATGACCTGATCCTCTTTAATGGATGGTTCCGTCCCCACATGGTCCATGAGCTTGTAGGAGGCCGCAACAAACAGTGCTGTTGTTTCTAGTCCTTCTTTAAACTGGAGATACACACCTCTTAGTTCATCCAGACTAGCAACATGGTCCTCGATCTCCTCCACGATGTTCCTCAAGTCAGCCTGCTGGGATAAGTGGGATGCTGTCTGCAGAGCCTGGACTGTTGGCAGCACAGTCTCCTCCTTGCCGAGACGAACAGTGAGGGCACCAAGGGCTTCCTGGTATGCCATGGGAAGACCAAAGCCACTGAGCGCTGCAACTGCATGGCAGATCTGGGCAACAGAGGAGTCTTCACTGACTGCTGCCAGAAGCAGATCTTTGGTATCATTTGAAACAGATATCTCATACTTTGAAAGGACCTGGCTGGACTGGGCAGCATAGAGGAGGGAATCCGCGTTGTTGGGATCAAGATTAAACTTGAAAGTACATGCTTTCTTGTGCCAGGCGTGGTGGCGCATGCCTTTAATCCTAGCACTTGGGAGGCAGAGGCAGGCGATCTTTGTGAGTTCAAGGCCAGCCTGGCCAGCCTGGCCAGCCTGGCCAGCCTGGTCTACAGAGCGAGTTCCAGGACAGCTGGGGCTACAGGGAGGACCTGTCTTGAAAAGACCAAAAAAAAAAAAAAAAAGTATATGCTTTCTTGAGACCACCTGTGCACCAAGGCTGCTGAGTCCCACAATGGAGTAGAAGACCGACTCCAGATTTGTGAAAGGGTGATCCAGCGAGGCTTTCAGTCTCTCCACATCAAGCTTGGTGATGTAGTGAGTGGGCGTCAGTGCCCGGGTGCAGGCTATGATTGTCAGAGCCACCAGTTAGACAGTATTTGAACCCCGCAGTGCTGTTCCTTTGACCAGGTCTCAGTGGAGTCCCCCATGGGAATTTTCAATTAAATATTACCTATATCTTTATTTTTAAGAGTTTAGAAGAGGTAAGAAACTAGAGAATAAGTATGAGAACCAGCCTAGACTGTCATATCTTAGATCCAGTTTCTAAAGTACTGATTTAACCAACATGTATACGCTACTCTTGAATGTCCCAGGAAAAGCTCTCCTGCCTTCCGGTGAATGTTCCCAAGAACAGACTTAGCTAATAAACGTCTTTGGCTGGAGGGGCTTGGCGGTTAAGAGCACTTACTGCTCTTGCAAAGGACACTGGTTCGATTCCCAGCACCCACATGGCAGCTAAGAACCATCTTTGAAGTTCGGCATGGTGGCACATACCTTTAATCCTAGCACCTGGGAGGCAGAGGCAGGCGGATCTCAGGCCAGCCTGGTCTACAGAGTGAGTTCCAGGCCATCTGAAGCTATAGGGAGACCCTGTCTCAAAAAAAAAAAAAGGTCTTTGGCTGGAGAGAAATATGTAATCACCTTCAGTGTGGATTACGCATGTGCCTAAATGGAGAAAACAGATACAAATAAAGGATTGATACCCAAGGACTGAGATACTGGGAGCTTCACAAACCAGAACTGACAACCTATCCACCAGTGTCTGTTGCAGAACTTAATGCCCATTTTGGGTGGGTACTGATTTTGTTAATCATTTTGACACAGAGTAGGCATGCTGCTGGTGGTTTTCTTATTACGTAGCTGCTGCCTGAAGCTTAGGAATCATTTTGTTTTTAAGATTTTTTATTTTTATTTTATGTGAATCAGTGTTTTGCCTGCACGTATGTGAATGTAGTACAGATGAGCCTAGTGTCTTGGAGGCTAGAAGAAGGCATCAGATCCCTGGGAACTGGAGTAAAGGAAGAATGTTAGCTGCCATGTGGGTGCTGGGAACTCAACTGGGTCCTCTAGAAGAATAGTTACTACTCTTAATTGCTGAGCCATCTCCCTAGCCCCAGCCTAGAAATTTTAGTGCTTCTTGAGCCCCATATGTTTGGATGTTATGTCCAAATAAATGGCTAATTCATTTTCATGTAGTGTAGTGACAATTTGGACAACTTTGATAATGCAGGTCGATCTTTTTTTTTTTTTAAATCTCAGTCTCAAAATGTATCAGCTACTCTTGAATGTGCTGGAAAAAGCTTATCTGCCTGCTAAAATTGTACTAGAAAGCAGACTTAACTAATAAAAGTCTTTGGAGTCACATATCTATTCTCCTTTCTTTTCCCAACCATCTTAAATGGAAGCTGTGCTGAACATTGTATAAGGCTGAAGCTCATTGGAATCAAAACCTCTTTTCACTCTCCCCTGGCTCTTTAAAAGGAAAAAAAAAAACTAATTAGGCTGTTATTGAACTAGACTGTCCATTTATATTATTCCACTTAACCTTTTCAAGAACCCAGTGAGCAAATATCCCTTTACACCATTAAAATGAAAAAGACAAGACTTGGAGAGGTAATTTTGTATTTTTAAAAAATCAAGTTTTGACATGACATCTTTTGGTTAAAAAAAGAAAGAAAATCCTCCAACTCAGGTGATTATATATATATATATAATATATTACAAGTTGGAGAAAAAAAAATGGAAAAAAATCATTGAGTTGGCTTCCCCAACCTTGCTGTATGTGTGATTCCAAAATATTGTTGTCTGGATTTCAATTTTTATTCCTGCCCCTTCGTCACTAGTTTACTTTTCATTTTTATTGTATCTGTTTTTGTGAAGCATTTTAACTGTTGCTAGGTTGCCCACATGCTATCTCCTGCATGTTCAATAGCTATAATCATATTCAGAACAATCCTGCTAATTCTCCATATCCAATCACTTATGTTCTAGCCAGCTATCCTGCTGCTGTGATACAACATTGACAGAAACAAACTTGAAGAGAAGAGAGTTTATTTGGCTTACACTTACATCTATCACTGAGGGAATTCAGGTAGAAACCCAAAGCAGGAACCTGGAAGCTGGAACTGAAGCACTGATGGTAGAATAATGAAACTTACTGGCTTAATCTCTGGCCTGTTTTCTTTTTTAAAATTTTAAAAATTTATTTATTTTTGTTTTATGTGTATGAGCCTGCATGTGTGTAAGTGCACCCATGTTGTGTTGAGGACAGAAGAGGGTATCAGATCCCTGGAGTTACAAGATGGTTGTTAGTTACTATGTGGGTGCTGGGATTCAAACCCAGGTCTTTTTCAAGAACAGCCATTCCTCTTAACTCTGAGCCATCTCTCCAGCATTACCTGAGTTCTTATACAGCACAAGATAAGCTTCTCAGAGGTAGAACCAGCCACAGTGGTCCAGCCCTCCCACAGTACTCAACAGTCAAAAACCTACCTCATAGACAAGACCACAGGCCAATCTGATATAAGAAATGCCTCAGTTGGGGCTAGAGAGATGGTCTAGCGGTTAAGAGCGCCGACTGCTCTTGCAGAGGACCCGGGTTCGATCCCCAGCACCCACATGGTGGCTGAGAACCATCTGAAACTCCAATTCCAGGAGAACTCCAGTTCCAGGGGAATCCGACACCCTCTTCTGACCTCCACGGCATTGCACGACACAGGTGCACAGACCTGCATGCAGACAGTACATTCATACACACGGAGAAAGAAAAAAAAAGAAATGCCTCGGTTGAGGGTCTGTCTTCCAGGTATGTCAAGTTGACAGCCAAAGCCAACTAGGCACCTTCTTCACCCTGTTGCAAAGGCTAAAAACAACAGGGTTATCTATTGACACATTTTTCTCTGTCTTCGAATAGCCAATAAACTTTTAAGCTGTATTGGTTTTTTTCTCTTGGTATTGTTCAACTATAAATAATTCCCTCTGTTTAAAGTACTATCATTCTAGACAAAATCACTATAGAAGCTCTCTTAAACTCCTGTGGTAGGATCCTTTTCTATGGCTTTTTGTGATCCCAATACATTTTCCACAGACAGAGCCAGGGAGATCCTGCTGTGAAGATATTGATGAAGTCCATCACCCTCATTCAACCCCGAAGTCCATGCTCTCTTTAAATATTTCAGTAGTGCTTTCCTATCACTTTAAATACAAAGATCAGAATCTGTAACAGGACCTAAAATGCCACCTCATCTGACTCTTGTGTCCTTCTCATGACTTCTTATGCTATGCTACAAGATCCTTCCTTTTCATTATGGCTTCAAAAAGAAGAGAGCAAGCCACATTTAATTTTAAATTTATTTGATTGGCATAATAGGCTCATAAGTTTAAGACATGGACTCATGGAACCATTTTTTATATATTATTATATTTCCAACACATCTTAACAATTAGAAAAAAATCCACTTATCTAATTTGTGATGAATCAAATAATGAGTAAATGCTTTTGTTGTTGCTATTTCTCTATGAGAATCTGAAATGGTCTTTGCATCACTATGATAAAGGATTATAAAGTTTTCTCTGACCATCCCAGTGAGCAATGTGGTCCTTCTTTTTCATTTTATTTTTTTTTATTATTTTGCCCTAGGCATAAAACAGCTTTGACCACCAAGTTAGGAATCAAGCTAGGATGAACAAAGGACTACAATCTTCTCTGCCCCTGACTGATATAAGAACACCACCACCAAAGAGGAGTCTCTTTGCCCATTGCAAGGGGGGTGACATTTACTTTTTATTTCTGTTTTGTGGGAGGTATTGTCCTTAAAATTTAAGGTCATAGTGCACATATTTGCTGATTTTCTAACTTCACCACTTCACTTCCATATCTATCTTTTGCCACAAATAAAGGCTGTTGGTTTAGATTTGGTTCTATGCAAATACTTATTAATGGAAGGATTTATGCAATTCACAAGGCAATTCATGGAAAGAACTTGAGAGAAACAACTTTGGCTAGTTAGCCTTGCTCTCTTTTGCCAGATTCACATGGACCTGACTCTGTGAGTTTAAAAACAGTCCAGCAACACACACACACACACACACACACACACACACACACACAGACAAGTGATTAAACAAATATAGAAAAGAACATAGCATACAGATGAAAGCCACAAAATTAAGAGTAGAAAAATAAAAGTTGTTTGGAATGAAAATGAAGGAAAGTTTTGCTATTAAGAAAATAATTTCTGAGCAACATTAATGTTATATTCTTCATTATCTGAAAGCAATTGTGCTCTTATAATGTGAATCCCTTAACAGGTTCTAGAAATACTTTGGAATTTTGGTATATGAGTGGAGGGTATGTATGCATATTTTAGAATAATATAAACTCTAAAGGGAAAATATGAATCCTGAAATATGATTTGGAAATAACATACAGTTTGTTGTCAGATGACATAATTTTAGGTGATATATATATATATATATATATATATATATTACAAGTTGGAGGGAACAACAACAACAGAAGAACTAGGACCAAAAGCCAATGGAAAGAGTGAAGATCTCCCCAAAACAATAATCTTCTGCTTTGAAAAATCTTTGGAAAGACTCAGAAAAAAGATGCAAGACATGTATGGCAGAATGGATGAACTCTAGTAGGGTGGGAGGCATGGAAAGGGAAATGAGTCTAAATTAGACTGACAAATGATGTATGAAAAAGTTTAATAACAATAATATATATATTTAAAGACATCACAAAAAGAAAATGTATGCATATGCTAAGAGAACGAGACAGACAAAAAAAGAAAACAATTTATATTGATTAAGATGATAATCCACCAGGCATCTCTTACCTGTGTACTGTCCTAATTTCCTGTGCATTGCACAACAGGATCAATATAAATAGCCAAACTTTAGAGAAATACAAACAAGGAGAATCTGAAGTAGCAGAAACATCATACACAGACAACCTAAAAATCCCAGAAACAGCCACTGAAATACAGGGTCTACAGAAATACATCAATACATATAAAAACAAATGCTCTGCCAAGAAGGACCGCAGCAAGTAGACAGGTTATGTTGACTGCCAATTGTGATAGTATTTCTAGAAATTTGCACTGGTCGAATTGGGATTTGCTACTTCTAGACTTTCTATTACCTGAGAAAATACTACAAGTGATAACAGGTTTAAAAGAGAAAAGAAAAGCATATTTTCATTAATGCATTTAACACTGTGAACCAAATGTATGCTATTCTTCAAATCTGTAAGGGAAAATTTGACTCAAAATAATTGGAAAACTCAAATAGCCCTGTCGTGATAGGAAATAAGAGAAAGTAACTGCAATATAAAAACAAAACAACTCCCAAAACATATATTGAAATATCAGGACTCTAGGTATTAGGTTTCACAGTGAGTTTTCTCCATTTCAAGGAGGAGGTAGTTACAGAGTCATTTTTGATGTTCCAGTACATTGGTGAAAATGTTCTTGGAACGCATTTTGTGACTTTAACATAATCATGCAAATTTAAGTGGAAGTTCAAATAGAAGAGGAAATAGTCCAGCATTTCTAAGAATATTTGGAAAATAAAAATGAATCATTGCCCTGTTTTAACCAAGGTCCAAGTATAAGAAATAGTTACAGTAATTTAAATTCTTTAGCATTTTTATTAATAATTCAGATCTATTTTAAATAGTATAATTCATATTTTAAATCAATTATGCAACTAGTATATTTGAAAATTATTAGAACAAAATTTAACAGTGAATAGGGTTATATTTCAAACTGGATCCAAAATAATTAATACATGTTAAAAGTATAGATTGATAACCAAATATAAAATAATGTTAAAGTGAAGGGTTTCTCACTGACAAAGGAAAAGTACTAGTTAACTGAGAACTAGTTTGGAAGAATCGCACATAATTGTAAAATTTTTATGTGAGTTCACACCATGAGCAGTAGACCTCAAATAAGTAGAACAAAAAGGCAAAATATAAGAAAATGTATGTTCATATGCAAACAATGGAGATTTGTCCAATCAATTAGTGTTACAGTGAGATATCATTTACAAATTGGCAAATGTTTAAACCATGAAGATATATAATGTTCATAACAGTGTAGAAAAATGTTATATTCATATCTATGATAGGTACATAGTTAATTTAAAAAAAGAGTTGTCATCAATATTACTGAGCTGTGAACCCTGTGAGTTATCATAAAGCCTGGCCCATATGTTATTCCCAACAGTGCAATAATGGCCCAAAAGTTATGGGAGTAGCCAACTACTTTCTGGTTGAATTTAAGGCCTACTTCTCAAGATGGAGCCCATCTCTGGCAGTGTTATCTGGGCCAAGAACTTGTGACTATATTGATCACAGGCAATAAGGGAAAACTTAAAACTTAATATCTTACAAAATGAGCATAGAATTAACCTGACTCTTAATGACTAATTGTTATACCCATAGATCAGTGCAGCTCAAAACTCTCATCAGAGAAGCCTCTTCTTGCAACAGATGGCAGTTAACACTGGGACCCATGACTGATCAACCTCCAAAGAATGAGACTGCAGAGTGCTCAGCTCTAAATGTGATAGTTATATTACACCTTCTCCATTCGAGGCTCAAGGATCAGTATGGAAAGATTTTAAGAGCCAGAGGCTGTGGACAACTACAAGGAAAAGTGTTTTTCAGACAGCAAAGCAGTTGCACAGATGAACCCACAGCTTTGGTGACAGAATGCATAAGACCTATACAGGTTCAGGCCAGACAAAATGCTAGTATGGGACTGGGGGAGGTGGGCAACAAGCCTCCCTTAAAGCTAAGGGGAGCTACTGGTGTTTGTAAAGGGAAAGTCAATTTCAATTTTCTTTTTCTTTCTTTCTTTCTTTCTTTTTTTTTTTTTTTGTTTTTTTTTTTTGAGACAGGTTCTTTAAGAGCATGGTAACTGATGGATTGGCCAATCTCTGAGGGATAGATCCACACCCATGTGGAGCTGGGAAACCAAATTAGATTTAATAGGCCTTTCAAAAATTATAATGGAATATATGAAGTGAGAGGTAGGTGGTAGGTAGGCTGGGGTGAGGATAGAGGAGGATCAAAGCCTTGTATGAAATTCTCAAAGAATAAAAAATAATTTTTAAGTTGAGAGACTTTCAATGTGCTGAGTCTTCAGTGCAATTATCCATGTTTGGGTATCTAAATTATAGAAATATTTGTTACAATACACATTTAAATATTCACCATGTTGTTCAGTGAAGCATTCTTTAGATAGCAGAAAATAGTAGAGACAACCCAAGTTAATCATGCATTTAACAGGTTAATATGCATCTGAGAATAATAGTAAAAATGATAAATAATAACGAAAGTTAAACAGTGGTACAATATCAAGCTGATTATACTAAATGCTTCAGAATCCACTGACTAAAACAACTACCCTGAGCAGACTGCTCTATGTAGAATCAATCTTAGCCACACACATATTGTTTTAAGAAGCTTCTTGAAAATTTGGGACACTAATATGAATTATACTTGAAGAAACAGAGCAAGATGTTGAATATTTTTCATACATTTAATGGAATTATTTTGGAATGTAGAAAGAAGCAAAAAAATCTGTTCAAATATGGTGGTATGGTATACATACTTTTCCATAACTTTGCCATATTTACTAATGTTTATTTTAATTAACATTAATATTTTTTTTCGAGACAGGGTCTCCCTGTAGCCCCAGCTGGCCTGGAACTCACTCTGTAGACCAGGGTGGCCTTGAACTCACAAAGATCTGCCTGCCTCTACCTCCCAAGTGCTAGGATTAAAGGCGTGCGCCACCACACCCAGCTAACATTAATATTTTTGACAAATCAACTACATTTCAATTCTGACTTATCAGTTGTATCACTGTTTGTTTCTTATATGTTTAAAATATTTTTCAAAGCAGGTTACCTCTTTTCCTTTCTGTGTTTCCTAATAGTATGACACAACACCAAGAAGATCTATAAAAATTCATCAGTTTTTTATTCATAAATTTTCCAGGTAAAATGAACTGGGAGGAGCTCAAGGAATGAAGGATTTGGGAGAAGACATGGAGTTGGGAGATTCCACCCTGGCTGCCCCCCTACCAGGGAGGAAAGGGGAGTTAGAGGTGGGAGACACATGGACAGGTGAGAAAGAAAGCTAAAACCCCATCCCTTTAACCCACCACCCTAGGAGCCAGGCATTAAACCCAGATGATTTTATACTTCTGTAAAGAGGGAGGAGAGGATCCCTCTCTAGAAGGACTGAGGAGAGGGCCCTTCTCTAGAAGGAGAGAGGAGAGGGCCCTTCTCTAGAAGCAGCGAGGAGAGGGCCCTTCTGTAGAAGCAGTAAGGGGAGGGCCCTTCTCTAGAAGCAGTGAGGGGAGGGCCCTTCTCTAGAAGCAGTGAGGGGAGGGCCCTTCTCTAGAAGCAGTGAGGGGAGGGCCCTTCTCTAGGAGTGAGGAGAGGGCCCTTCTCTAGAACAGTGAGGGGAGGGCCCTTCTCTAGAAGCAGTGAGGGGAGGGCCCTTCTCTAGAAGCAGTGAGGGGAGGGCCCTTCTCTAGGAGTGAGGAGAGGGCCCTTCTCTAGAAGCAGTGAGGAGAGGGTCCTTCTCTAGAAGGAGCGAGGGGAGGGCCCTTCTCTAGAGCAACAGCAGTTCATGGTTTGTCTCTGCAGGGGTTTCTGAGTCAGCTTCAAAATCAGGACATTGGGCTTTTCCTTTGCAAGCCTATGGTGTCAGGTAGAAACATTGTTCCCCTGTTATAAGGTAACTACTTTAAAGTGTCTCTTTGTAATGTATTCAGTAGCTTCTATAGTGATAGGCTTCTACATGGCTTTTTCTAAGATCATCCAGTGTCATCCCTCCCCATACTCTCTTTCTTGCCTGGCCCTCCCATTCCCCACCCCATTTAACTCTTCTGGTTCTCTTATTTCTGTCTCCTCTTATATCACTGCATTCTATCTACCCTCCCAGGAAGTCTTCCATACACCACCCATGGCCATTTATTAGTTTTCAGATTGCTTTCAATTTCATTTTAGAATGTGAATATCTAAGCTAGCATTCAACTATGAGAAAGAACACGTGACATTTGTCTTTCTGCATCTGGGTTACCTCACTCAAGATGATTATTTTCAGTTCTATCCATTTACTTGTAAATTTCTTAATTTAATTTTATTCTAATGAGCTGGAAAATATTCCATTGTGTATATGTTCCATACACTTATGATACATTCATCACTTGATGAACATTTAGGTGGTTTCCAAATTCTGACTATTATGAAAACTGTAGCAATGAACATGGATGAACAGGTATTTCTGTACTATGGTATAGTGTTTTGGGTGGTGTGACTGTATCAAATGGTAAATCAATTTCTACCTTTTTGAGGAATCTGACAGTGATTTCCATCGTGGCTGCACCAGTTCTCCCTCTTTTGATACTATTGACCAGTGGTCCCATAGACCCTCAAACAATATTGGCTGTTGACCCTGCTTATGATTACTTACCAGAATTTCACAATACAAGCATATTGCTGAAGAAACCATATTCATGATGTAGAGCAAGCAAGGTGAAATCAACCTAGTGCTGATTTCCAATCCTTATCTTTACTATCTAGCTTTCACAGTTCTGGAGAGATTATGCAAGCACCTGAAGAGAAAATTTAACCTGAACTTTACCCAGCTGTGACTTTGTGAACTACAACAACTGGTCATCCAAAATATGCCCACCAATGGAATAGTGGCATAAATATTAGAGGAGTAACTAACTACTTTCTAATTGATTTAGGGTCACTTCTTAGGATGGAGTCCATACCTGACACTGATATCAGGCCCAGGAACCTGAGGCTAGAAAGCCCATAGGCCAATACCTAATACAAGTATTCTGCTAAATAAATTCTGTGTTAAATTTCTAATTATTTATTATTATATCCATAGATTAATGCATCTCTCAACTCTCAGCAGAGCAGCACACTTGTACAGCAGATTGTGATTAGCATAAAGAACCACAACTGGCCAACATGCAGAGAATAAGAGGAGTCAAAATGCTTGTCCTCAGTAGGATACTCATGTCTAACTTCTCTCTTGAAAAGCTTAGGGATCAGTGCAGAAAGATTGCAAGAGCCAGAGATGGGGTGAATGACCACAAGAAAACCACGTTTTCGGATGCCTGTTCAGTTACTCGTATGGACTCACAGTGGGGGTGACAACACGTACAAAACTCATGTAAGTTCAGTCAAGCAAGACAAACTCCCAGCATAGATGTGGGGAAGGTGGTAAGAAACTCAAATCCTGTCTGAGGAACTATTGGCAACTGATTAGTGCTGAAAAGGGGAAATCTAGTATCATTTAAGGATGAGACTCTTAATAGGTTGACTAGGCTCCAGTAGATGAACTCATACTATAACCTGACTCTGTAGGTCTTCATACACACACACACACACACACACACACACACACACAGAGAGAGAGAGAGACAGAGAGAGACAGAGAGAGACAGAGAGAGAGAATGAGAGGAATCTGTGTGTGTATATGTAAGATATACATATATATGTACAGAAATTTGGTGATGGAGTTTCTTTAAGGGGGTACAGATATGAGAAGGATTCTAAATATGATCACAATATATTATATAAGGCAGAGGCAGGTGGATCTTTGTAAGGTCAAAGCCAGCCTGGTCTACATAGTGAGTTCTAAGCCAGCTGGGGCTGCAGGGAGACCCTGTCTCAAAAATACAAAAAAATGCAAAAGTTCAATTAAAATTAATTTTTATTATGGGGAAGTCATAGAGGATTCCTGAGCTCTTCATCGGAAGACCAGTACTTATCAGTCTAAGGATAGCAGGAACTTATACCTGCAAGTCATTTAATTTTCAAAGTGTCTATGCAGGAAGAGACATTATGACTCAGTAACCAAAGACTATGACGACAGGACTCATATCAGTTGATGCCATTTTGTAAAGGCAAGCTCAAGACCATGCTGCCACCACTGAGTCTGGGCACATTGCCAGCTCCATGCCATGCACTGAGTTCTGAGGAAGAGAGAGGGTGTAACTGAAGGGAAGGACTAATCCAGTGGTATGGGAGCCTCCATGACAAGCTACAGTGTAGGGAAATAATTTACAATGTTTGTAAAGTTGAGTTTGCAGAGTGAGACTTGAATTGGGCACCACCTGAAAGTTTCTCCTCTCAATTTCTCTCGGTCCCAAGTTCTTACCCTTCAAACTGGAGCTTCGGAGGGTAAAAAAAGATGTTCCTTTATTTCCTTTAAATTTCTATTATGTTGAAATTTTATAGCACCATTCATTTCCTTTTTATAAAAACATCAAGAAAATAGGAATTGGCAGTTAAACCCATACACATAAAATTGTAGAAAAATGATATAAAATTTCATGCTGAAGGTTACACATTTTCTAGGTAAGAACTTCTCATCAACTCTAACAGTCATTTCTACTTTTTTGCATTAATTATAAATTAATTTATCAAGCAAAATATATTTACTTATTTATTTATTTTGTTCTTTTTGAGACAGGGTTTCCCTATAGCCTCAGCTGGGCTAGAACTCACTATGTAGATCAGGTTGGCCCTGAGCTCACAGCAATCCACCTGCCTCTGCCCCCTGAGTGTTGAAATTAAAGGCCTGAACCACCACGTCAGACAATGTAGTCCTTTTTAGAAAGAATATATTTTTTCGAGTGTTGGATGGGCCTGCTTCTTTTTCATAGCCCTATTTCTGAGCAACTGAAGCACTATCAACTCTGCTTTTGCCTGATTGTGGTTGGGCACTGTCATTCAGGATTTTATTCCTGAGACAACAAGGATATATATATATATATATATATATATATATATTCATCTCTACATAATATCATTCTATATCACATAGTATTATAATATAATATATGATATCTATTATATCTTATTTTATATTCCGGACCGACTGGCAGCCTATGAAAGGAAACAGCCCGAATGGACCAGAATCCAAGACACGCTCCAGAGCGCGTGGACTGTTCGTTCTCATCCACTTGTGCCCTTTTCTAAGCCTAGGGAACAATCTGTGCCTGTGCTCCTTTTCTAAGCTTAGGGGACAATCTGTGGAAGAAGGGACATTGTAGAATGTGATTGTGGTGAATTATGAAACTACAGCAATGTAGTCTGGACCCTCATTGATTAACCTGATTGAACCTACAACCCCTCACCCCCGCTGGAAAGTGGGGCTGTGGGTGTTTGGGCCAACAACAAGCCTGCAACCAATTGGTTTTTTACTGTAAGTGAACCTGTACTCATGGTATCACTTTATAGCTAAAAAAATGGAAAAAAAAAAAACTGAGAGACAATTGCAGTGACATTCATGGCAGAACGCATATACGGTTGGGGTTGGGTGGGGGGTGAAGGAAGGGGGATAGACTGAAATCGAACTGAATTGGCCAATTGATGCTGAATGCACAAACGGCATCAATATAAAAAAATGTGTCATAAAAAAAAATCCATACTGCCCTATTTACGACCTTTATAATATAACCTGTGATCCGGATGCGAAATTCTAATTTAATTATAATTGAACATAGTCATTGTACATGTTTCTGGTATACAATGCTACATTCTGATATTTATATAATGCCTAATGATCAAACAGGGTAATTATCACATTCATTTCCTCAAAATACGTGGCAATTTTTTTAATTTTTTATTACATTTATTTATTTCTGTATGTGTAAGAATAAATGTATTGTGCATGCAAGTATGTGCACACGTGTCGTGCAAAATGCGCGAGGTCAGAAGGGTCGTCGGGGCATTAACTGGAGCGGGAGTTCTCCTTGGAGTTGGAGTTTCCGGACGGGTTCTCGCCGCCACCTGTGGGTGTGGGGATCGAACACGGGTCATCTGCAAGAGCAGCAAGTGTTTTGTTTTTAACTGCTGAACCATCTTCCAGGCCCAATATTGTCGCAATGTTATTCTGCTGGGAGATTCAACCTTTCGTTATTTGCGATAATAATTTAAATTGTAATCTATGTTATGATTAAACTTCTCATTAACATTGAAAGGAACCTATTATTTTGCATGGTTACTACATATTATTAAAATATATATATGAAAAAATAAAATATATATACAATAATACAATGGCATTTAATTAAAAAAAAGATATATATATATATATCTATATCTATCTATATCTATCTATATCTATATATATCTATATATATAATATATATAATATAATATAATATATATCATATATATAATATATATCATATATATAATATATATCATATATAATACATATATATTCAGTTTCAGCTCAGCTCTGTTCAAGATTGTATCAGCATTGTGATGCCACCTAGAATCGTATGAGCTTTTAATAAATTGCTGAGATAAAGCCACTTGTGTCAGGAACCACAGTCATTTTATACTTGTCTTCCTTGTTTTCTAGAGTCAAAGGAAATGGAATCCAAATTAGACTTGCTGAACTACACAGTACAGCCTCTTCTCCCAGAGGGTTTTTGAAATTTGTCACTGTTGAAAAGACTTGTTCTTGCAATGAAGAAATGGAGCCAGGCATATTTGTCTACATATGTGAAAATGATGGAGAATGCACTATGGTCCTGTCTCATAAACAGGCTAAGCCAGAATACTGTTACACAAAACCATAATTTCTAATCACTGGCATATAAACAGTAGCTTCATTTTTTTGGCCCTGAAAAGATTCTTTAGGAATCTTACAATTTCTTCCCATGCATCATATAAAATTTTACGAAATATTCCTGGATAGAAAATTCTCCTTTTACTCTTAAATATAGCATGGGAAGAAGTTTCTTTAACAATATAATTTGTAGTCTCACCCTCCTCACTTCTACTTCTAGGCACCTCTTCCAAATACATCAACTCCTCAATTTATACAAATTAAGGGAAAGATGAGTGAGCTAGCAGTATAAAATACTAAATCCTTTTAAAAGCAACTTAACCTTTCACTGAACAATTGTGGAATACATAGAAAAGAACTATATAAGTATACCTTGGTAATTTTTAAGAACTTTTATTAGCTGACTTATCCAAAATTCAAGTGTACATTAAAGGAGTGTCCATAGTCAGTCATTATTTCTCAAGTTCAATGCTCAAATAAACCATAAGGATTCTTGTAATTTGAGCATGTAACCTCTCTGAAATGTTGTTAGATATTTAGGATCTCTCTCTGTTTGAAGTTATATGAAACAGTGAAAATGTATTAATTGATAAGATATAGTTCCCTGTCATATCTATAGCTAGGGAAGAGTTGACTTATTGAGCCTGTAGAACCTGGAATTCTGGACTTTCCTTTTCTTCTTCCAATGTTCTTGCAGTCTTTTTTTTTTTTTTTTTTTTTCTGAGACAGGGTCTCTCTTTAGTCCCTGGAGCTCACTATATAGACCAGGCTGGACTTGAACTCAAAGAGATGTGCCTGCTTCTGCTTCCTGAGTGCTGGGATTAAAGGCATGTGCTACCATGTCCTGGTGGGGTTTTTTTTTGTTTTTTTGTTTTTTTTTTGGAGTTTTATGGGTCAACAGGTCACCACATACAAAATCTAGGTTGAGAGGATGTCTAGTAGATCAGGAAAATGGGAAAAGCATGGAAATATGTCCACAGTTGCAGCCCTAACTCATCTGCAACTTTGGCTCCATCAGAACCTCTGGATTCCTTTGGGTGTGTTTAATTTGAGCGACTTCAGAGAACATATGCTGTAATTGTGAGTAAACAGTAGTTCCTTGCAAGCAGTATCATATTCTGTGTAAAGCGGTGGTGACTCCATAATTCTGGGTAGCTCCCTGGAAATGTTGAGAGCATATCTGAGTTCAGTTTTCTGAGAGGAAAGCTTTGACAGGCATCAGGATCATTCTAATTACATAGCAGAAGCCAAGGCACATGGTGTATAACCTTTCTCCTTAATGTGACAAAATATAAACAACTTGCAGGAGAGGTTTTTGTGACTTCTGATTTTAAAGGGTACAGTGTAATATGCTGGGGAAGTAAAAAAGAGTTCATGTCTGTGGAATCATAAGGTCAAGGACTCTTGCTTCTTATGGATCAGGAAGTAGAGATCGAGATGAAAAATTGAGATGGGATATTCTATGTCCCTCTCCTGGTGACTGTCCTCGCCAGTCTTTCAAAACAGTGTCATCATCTGGGGACCAAATAGCCAAGCACATGAGCCTGTTTGGAGATATTTTACATTATACCATAGTACATGGGTTGACTAGATAGAAACATGGAAAAGAAAATAGAAAGCAGTGACTGTCTAGAAGAACAATTGCCCATGTCACCTTTAGCACACCAGGCGTTGTCAGGTGGTTCATTAGTAGATTCCCTGAATGCTACTATGACACTCTACTTTGGTTAAAATTCACCCATAAACTAGGCAGTAATGATCCTTTATATTGATGACTCAGAACTGAATACCCAGTAGAGTTGAGAAATTAATAAGCATTATTTATTTGTATCAACTTGCTTGTTGGGTCTTCTCCTACCCAAGTCTTGTGCTTCCAGGTTCCCAGAAGATATATGGCATATATAAACCACAGGAATCCTTCTAGGAAGCATTTCTCCCTGACAGAGTTTGTGACCACATCTTCTGTTATTTTTAAGTTTAAGCTGGAGGATGATTTATTGTCACTTCAAAGCATATGCTACTTTTGTGTTTTATAAATGGAAACTGGGTGAGATGTATCCTCTGAAAGGCATTCTTCGGGCTATATTTAATCAAACCCTTGTGTTAAGAAAGATGGTGTTCTTGGCAGAATCTCAAAACAAAGGCCATTCTGAGGACAGGACATGAAATTACATTACAGCAAGGAGTATTTAAGCAAGAGACTCAGATGACAATGCCAATTACAGTGACTTTGGAATATAAGACTATGAGGTCACACAATGTTATAAAATTAGGTCAGGACATTTTTGATAATAAGATATGCTTAGGGGCAACATCACCTAGATGACAGACAACTGAGGTTTTATGATCTGTGTTTTATTCTTTTACTATATAAGATAAAATATATCATTAAGAAGACATTTAACCAATACAAGTATGTGATATTTTCTTTATAAAAATAAGTGACAGTAAAAAGCAAAAAGTATATGCCACAACTAGATATTTAGCTTTTACAAAACAAATACTGGACAATCTAATGCCAGGATTCAACATAGCAGCAAATATATAGTTCTATGAGGATTGATGTTGCTGGATGACTAGGTGGTCTGCTCACTGATGCTTATTATTGCTCATTTTTCTGATTTGATCAGCAGTCAAAGGGGAGTCTGGTGAAGTCACATGTCTGTGCCCAGTAAGAATGCCTCCTAAAATTGCCTTTGGAAAAAAAAAGAATGCCTCCTCCACCTAGTAGGATGGATGTTTTAACCATCCATCTTGATGGATTAGTATATTTGTACTATTTCCTTAGGAGGTATGCAGTGATAAAGTACTACGGTACTGTAGAAAGATGTTTTGGAGTTTCAATAGTACACTAGCAGAAACTGCATATCCTTTAGACCAGGGTCTGTGTTCTTGCAGGTTCTGAAACATGATGCTATAATTACAGGCCTTGAGACATAAAGGTGCTAAATTTCTTTCCTAAGAACAATGCATTGTTTCTTATATTTGATTTTTAGTGTGGCAGACACTGCATCTTGTGCTGCATTAGAAAGAATGATTTACCCATTAGCAACTTTTACACATATGGTTAGGAAACAAAATCCTGTTAAATCCATGAGAGTCTGTACCTCAGGGATTGTTTTGTTTTGGATAAATAGGTCCCCTCGAGCCAGTTTAATTTTCTTTTAGAGGTAGAGAGCTTAATGTAAGGACTAGCCTTTTAACTGGGAGGAAACGGAGAAGCTATGTCTGCACCTGCCTCAGTAAAATAATCTCAAAGCCACTTTGAACAGAACTTCTGAACAAACCAATTAAGAGTGATGTGTTTAGAAGCGTTTACAAGTGGCATGAGAAACTTAAGATATTTATTGCAAAGATACAAAGATGATTTGAGCACAATGGGGGAGTGTGGGAAGAGACAGCTTACCAATGAGAAGAGACTTGTTATTTTGTTTCTTACTGTGCAGTCTGGTTTTCTTAACTCAATAAACACCCACATCCCATAACTCAAGGCAGGCATTCTCTAGTTCTCTGCCAGGCTACTGCTTGTACAGGCCAGACAGCAGGACCACCTTCCAGGTGTTTCAGCCATCCTGTGAAAAAGGAACGAGTCTGAAATAATAAAACCACAAGATGGGAAGGGGTGCAGTGCAGTGATGTATTCTAACCAACCGTGTCATTTTGGAGTCTCTCTCTCTCTTTTTTTTTTTTTTTTTTTTTTTTTTNTTTTCGAGACAGGGTCTCCCTATAGCCCCAGCTGTCTTGGAAGTCACTCTGTAGACCAGGCTGGCCTTGAACTCACAAAGATCCGCCTGCCTCTGTCTCCCAAGTGCTAGGATTAAAGGCATGCGCCACCACGCCCGGCTCTGGAGTCTCCTTTTAATATGGTTTCCATGTGGTCATGCACAGTCAGAGAACATACTGTTTCCCAAGGGAGCTCACGCCATAGTTGTATGGCTCCAATTAATAAGATCTTACCTGCTAAGATGGAATTATCTGTGTACATGCTTCTCTTCTCTCTGGCCATCTTTACTGCTTGCATGGGTAATGAACAAACATTATGCTTCCTGTTGGTGGCAGCTCCTCAGACGACAGGTCAGCTCTACCATTACTCCTGAGGCATGAATTCTTTTTCTCAACATTAAATACTACCAGCTCTTCTGACCTCTTTATTTTTTTTTATTTATTTTTTATTTTTTTAAATTTTTTTATTTTTATTTCCGTATGTGTATGAATGTACTGTCTGCATGCAAGTTTGTGGACCCGTGTCGTGCAATGCCGCGGAGGTCAGAAGAGGGTGTCGGATTCCCCTGGAACTGGAGTTCTCCTGGAATTGCAGTTTCAGACGGCTCTCAGCCACCATGTGGGTGCTGGGGATCGAACCCGGGTCCTCTGTAAGAGCGGTCGGCGCTCTTAACCGCTAGGCCATCTCTCCAGCCCTCTTCTGACCTCTTTAATACAATACCATATCAGTATCAGAACCCTTACTTGCTTTCTCTGAAAACATTTAAGTTTCTTTACAATGAAAAAATTGTGGTATTAGGATCAGATCCATTTTAAGATTGAAATAATGAAGGGGAATTGGATCCTCGCCACTTCCTTATGAGAGTCTATACTTCTATCAGTGCAAATTAAGCTCACTATTTTTTCAAAACCTAAATATCCCACCATCTTGTCTTTTGAAGGAAAGTTCTGTTTTATATATATGATTTGTAGAGAACCCATACTTTTTCTCTTCTGTACTGGATTGTTCTTTTGGACTCAAGTATAGGACTTTGCATTTTGGGGGGGGTGGGAAAAAATTTTTAAAAATTAAAAAAAATAGTTGACATAGAATTATATCACTTATGAGGTGCAACATGACACTTCAGCACATGTATGAAATGCATAATGATCTGATTAGGAAAACTGGCATGCTCATCAACTAAAACATTTATCATTGGTTTGTGCTGGTAACATTCAGAATCCTCTCTACTAACTAGCTTGACATATTGATCAATTGTCATCAACTGTGGTTACCCTATCATGCAATAAAACATTAGGTGGAATTCTTATACAACTGTACCCATGTTCACATTGAACATCTTCTCTCCACACACGCAAGCCTTTCTAGTCACTTGTAATCATTGTATCTCTATTTCTATGAGATCATCATTTTTAGTTTTAAGTTTATAAGCACATCCAGCCTAACTTTTAAAAATTATACATTTGTTGATATCATGAGAAATAGCCTAGCTATTTTAGAGTAAAGTCTTTTTTAAGTTAAAATTATACTGTAGGAATTTTGATAAAATTTTAAGTGTTGTGATATAAGTGAACACTACAGCTCTACATTTATAAAATCTCAAGAGAAAATGTATGTATTTAAATTCCTATGCTTTTCCAAGTCAGCAGGCTATATAGTTGGACAAGTTGAGACTCATTTTGAATTGCCTCCTAAAATCCAAAATCCCACCTCCAAGAACCATCTGCCACTGGCAAACTCCAGATCCACCAAATGACAAATTGCTTTGCATTTCCTCTACATGAAATCATTACTCAAAGCTATAGGGGTGGATCCAAGTTGTTAATGATTAAGCACCGTGTGTGTGACAAGTTGAAATGTTCTAATTGGCAGTCCTTCCCCAGAAGAATTAGCTGGGCAGCAGTGTAGAAAACGTTCTTGTATGGAGATGCTCTCAGACCTGGATTCACATCTCAGCACAAAAGGATTTTGCTGGTGCAATTCCTGTTAGTTCCTCATTTTTCTTTGGTTGGTAACTTCTTCATGAGTTTGATGCATATAATGTAGCTAGTGTTTTTATTACTAGCATTTACTTCTCCTCACTCACATAAAAGGATGGTGATGATGATGATGATGATGACGACAAACAGTAAGGATTTATGCTATGCTCAGTAAATTTCCATGAATCAGGCTTGACAACACCACCATCTGATTAGATAAAATAGTGAGAAAAAAATATTGTAATAACAGGACCACATCTTTGGAAATGAAATGTGCCTTGGGATCAGCGTGGAGATTAAAATCCACTTAAAACAATACCTTTTCATTTCTTATTCTAACAAATACAACTTTGGAAATACAAATAGACTTAAAAATAAAAAATTGTCTTAATAAAAGCTGGAAAGATGACTGCTCTTGCAGAAGACATGGGTTTGTTTTCCAGCACCCACATGGCAGGAGCCTGTAACTCTAGTTGCAAGGGATCTGACACCTTTGCCTGGCCTCTGCTGTCATTGCATGCACGGGTACACTTACATACATGCACATAAAACATTAATACACACAAGAAGTAAGTAAATAAATAATAAATAAATCAGAAAGAAAGAAAGAAGGAAGGAAGAAAAAGAAGGAAGGCTTAATGTTCTGACATATAATTTCATTGGTGCATGAAAACATTGAATCTGTCACCCCCTCCCCTGGCCACCGCCCAGCCTTAATAAAGGTGCTCCTGTGCTACAGAAACAGAGAAGACAATGCCCCTGGCAGCCACACATTGTGTGTCACTGCATCCTTTCAGCTTCTAAGGTCTTTCTGCATCCTGAGAATCATGAATTGAAAATATTTTTATCTCAAACATAATTGAATCATGGAACGCTGCAAATGTTTCTTTCTCTATACAGCACATTAAGCATGAAATGAAACCCAACATCAAATAGCCAAGGTTCTCCTTTGAATAGCTTTTCTTTATCTCAGTAGACAGTGAAGTCTATGTTTGTTTCATAGAATAGAAGTATGATTTTGGAGAATTAAAATGCATTTACTATATGCAAGAGTTCAGTAAAATGTAATCTCTGAGATATCAGTCTCATATAAAAGATAAATATGGTTTTACCTTCATTTGGAAGTAAATGTTTCTAGAAAAGCTACAGGAATAAGTTCAGCAAAGTCCTCCTTAAAATGGAGAATAATTTCCTTTACAAAATTTCTAGTTACGAACATTATAATTTGGTTCTTCATGTATCGTTATTTTTTAAGGAAGGTGCCTGATACTTTCCACAGTTAATTGCTTTGCTACTTCTAAAATTTTCTAGTCATAAATGTTCTATAAATGAGAGATCTTTAGTTAAAAGAACTTGAAAACATCTTTCTTATTCATTGATAAAATTCAAGATGCCTAGCTATTCAGTTTGCCTTGAAAGCTCTCTGCGAACAGAATAGAGCAGCACATAGTTCAATTTTTCACAGTAAAAGCAAGGTTCTGTAAACCACTGGGCAATGAACTTTACCACAGTGGTCTAATGCTAGTGGTGCAGAAACACCAGAAGTCAACCAATGGCTCGGAAAGGAGAAATAATCATAAGGAGATATAGAAGAATTGTCACTAGGTAATCAAGTTATTGGATATAAAGCAATGGATCATGGATCAGCTACAAACGAAATCCTATGTCTGAAGCAAAGTGGGTATTAGCTATTGATTTTTTTAAAAATATCACTATTTTCTAAAGAGAAACTTATAAAAATGTAAGTGAAGCATCATGGCAGGAGATGGAGAATATGTCCCTGTGTTTGTCCAAGTGTACCTTGGGGACCGCAGGTTTGCTGCATGTCATGAGCCTTCACTGAGAACTCTGCAGCCTCTGCTCAAATTCAGGCCCTCACTCTTGGAAGCTAGAAGCAGAGATACCTTTACCTGTGGTGACAAGCTGTGTAGGAAACAACCTCTGAAAACCAGTCTTTATGGTTGACAAATTTCCTCCATCAGCTCCTACCTCCCACTTTCACTTGGGAATAAGAATCAAAAAGGCCACTAGTCACTGGCAGGGTCAGGTGAAACTCCTGGCAAAGCAGCTAATTGCTGTTAGAGTTTCCCCAGTCAGAACCCTGGGAAGACAAAGCAGCTAGAACCCCAAAGAACCCCAAAGAAATGAGCAATGTACATTCAATTTCTGTGTGGGTAAAGAAAGGTAAGCTAACTCTATCAGATAGGATGAAGTTTAGATAAAGGACAATTTTAGAAGTGGGATTAGGGAGAGTTCAAAGGAAGGCAATACAAATAATATGCATGCTTACAGAGCAGTATTTTCAAGTAGAGAGGTTTCCAGAGAAGCTCCATCAAAATAAGTTTGTCAGGTCAACTTGGGTTATGTTAGATATTTTATTTATCCTCTAGAGACTCACAAAGCTCTGAAGAAAATCCATCAGCAAATGGATCTGCTTAATTTTGTCTAAAAATTTATCACTAAGTTTTTAACATAAAATGTACCATATCATATGGATCACAGACATTTTCAAAGGCAGCTAAGTTTAGGGAGGGACGATGATTTTAAGGTCATGAGTAGAGACAGCAGATGGCTCATTCAGGTTCATCTTAGCAGGTTCAAATGGTAGCCATGGTTACCTCAGGGACCAGGCTGCTGTCCAGGACATGTCAAGCTACGCCAACTTAGATATAGATAACCTTAAAAGAAGTTCTAAAAGGCTACAAAGTTTTTTATTTAGCCTTGTTGAAAGATAATTGATAAAGTAAATAGGCTTTATAAGAATTCTAAGAGTATAAAGGTGTACAGTTCTTTGAACAAAATACTTTTCCTTTATTCTTGAGAATTTTACATATAAATATATACATAATCACCCACACACATATGCACACACACTCACACAATGAGATAGGATCATACCCACTCTCATTTTCACATTCCAACTCTACCCATATCTCATCAACATGTCTCCCTCCTGAGCTCATTTTTGCTTATTGTTAGCTTTTTGGAAATCCACTAGCTCCTCCTCATCTGTTTCATCTGATGGGTTTCATTGGGATGGGTGACAATTATTTGCCCCACCCATTTCCTCCCAGGACAACAGGGTCCCTCCTTTTACTGTGAGCACTTCTATCCTTGTGGTTTGGGTAGACCTGACTACATCTTTCTTTCCTGTTACTTTTCCCACACCAGTGGCCCTGACTCATCTCTGAGTACCTCCTTCCCTCCCTCTGTACCCATCTAGGCAGGCACAGAGATTTGTTCTGCACTTGACATGTAGAGGCAACTACTTCATGGTGGGGCCCTAAAATTGGGAAAACCTGACTATGGGACTAAGGAAGTTCACACATGTAGCATTTTTCATTCTTTATCATATGGAGACATATTTTCTAAAGCTGAACATCTGTGAGGCATAGGTTGTCAGTCTTGTGTCCACCTGATTGACATTGATCCTTGGACTTATGACTTACATTAAGTCAGGAAATTCAGTTTCAGTCTCTATATTAAATTAGCTTGAACTGGATTATGTTGATTACAACCCAAAAAATTAGTATTTAGTATTAATTAGTATATCTATTTAAGGTGAAACAGTTGATGACTGTGGGATATTTATCTTACTTAAAACAAGGATATGCTTTTTCTTAAGAAGTTTGTGTATGCATAAGGGAGGTAACATTGCATTGGAAGGGAATTTCACATTAGTCTTCTTCATTTTTCAGTCATTGACAATTCCTGAGGGGGAAATGACTAAAACACCTGTACCTCAGCTAGATTTCTAGGAAAATCAAACATAAGTAGCCTCAAGATAGTCATTTAGAGCTTTGTTCAGGCCTTCCACATTTCTTTGAATGCATTAAGTAAAACAAGCTTTGGGTATGCATCCTGAAGATGTAAGGAAAAGTCAAACTAAATTGTTCTAGGAATTCAGTCCTCAAATTAATTACAGGGAAGACTCTAGTCTTCCTGTATTTTTCCCTTCCCTTTGAAGGGAAATGTGTGTGGTTTACACAGCTGGATCTTCAGGGTGTGTGTACATGAATCCAGCAGAAGACAGGATAAAATGCCTGGCCCCAGGGCTGGAGATGGCCTAGCGGTTAAGAGCACCTACTGCTCTTGCAGAGGACCCAGGTTTGATCCCCAGCACCCACATGGCAGCTGAGAACCTTCTTTAGCTCCAATTCCAGGGGAATCCGACACCTTCTTCTGACCTCTGCGGCATTACAGGACATGGGTGCACAAACCTACATGCAGACAGTACATTCATAAACATAAAAAATAAATAAAATTAAAAAAAAGAATGCCTGGCTCCTTTAACTTCCGTGATGTTCTGCACTCCATTTCCAAAGTCTAAGTTAGGACCCAGCACAGATGGATGCTAAATAATAAATACTTATTGACAATAAATATAAGAAGGTCTGGCAAGGCCTCTTTGTCCTTTGGAAATAGAACAGTTCTGCCAGCGGACAAGATGTGTGCAATTAGTCTAAGATTCCAGAGAGAAGAGGGAAATAGAACAGATTGAACAGGCTTCCACATTCTTCTCATCAACCTTGCCACTCAGATGTCTAAACTTTTTTTAAAATTGTCTAAATGTAAATTTTACTTGGCATCATTCTGAGAATTCAAAACTCTGCTGGTAAATTTCTGGAAATTTATTTTCATTGACCTCCAAATTTGGTGCATTTTATAATTATTGTCTGGCTTATACAATAGACAATCTTTTATTTTTTTATCTTGGGATTTTAGCAATTTTTTCCCTTTCCAATTCTTAAATGAAGATAGAGGCATATCTATCAAAACAGATATAATATTCCCATGTTTTTCCTGTGAACTTTATTTACTGAGCACTTTGGAAAAAAAATGCCTGCCACTTTCTTCTATGTTGTTTTGTTATGAACAAGTAATGTAAAACGAGATGGGGAATGTGTGATGCTAAAGTGTAGTGTTAGTAGGTTAAACACTTTGGGTGGAATACAGGAAGCCTTGAGTGTGTGAATATGTGCTCACGCACATGCACTTCTGCCTTAAGCAATACTGCTTAGAATATGAACTGCAAGATCCTGCTCAATTTACAGGAAAATAAATAAAGCAAAGAAGACACTCTGGATCCCAGAGGGATTCTTTTCCCAAAGCAATCAGACATCTGGAGTCTTGGTCTGATAACAAAATCAATGACTCTTTCAGGGCAGTACATCTTTAGATGTGATGAGGGAAGGAGTGCATAATGAAGGGAGAACTGGTGAGTGGGAAGGCAAACACAGAAAAGAGATGTGTAAAACTGCAACCTTTTCTTGCTGTAATAGACTGTGCAGACACATAGGCTCTGGTATAATTACATGCATATATTTATAGACCCGTCAGTTTCATAAATAGTAACTAAAAGCAATTATTTATTATCTGACTAGTGGGCAGATTCTTTGCTTTCTTTTTTGGATATCTGTGCCTGTATCTTATAGTTCAAATGTATAGAAACCACTTACAGACTCTGGTAATAACTATAGTGTACAATAGACCCATAATTGCCTATGACTGCTTGAATTTATGAGTTTCTGAGATATTACTACTAATGGAAACAGGATCTGAAACGGGAGGGGCAGGGAAGAGTGCTGTTTCAGCATCATCAGAGACCACTTGACCTTTTCTGTATTGATCACTCTATGCTTGTATCCACCCACTCAGAAATATTGCAAGCAAGCAAGCCCTTACATGTATTTAGGAAAGAAGTGCACCCATTGTTCTTTCAAGGGTTTGTAGTTAAATAAATAAAAATAAACCATGCTTATTTTCATTGGGAATTGTGTTGTTTGGGTTATGAAGAGAGCCACTAGTTGCAAAGTGACTGAGGAATTTTTTTTACTGTGTCTAATTTTCCTAGCTCCCTAGAAGCTTCCTCTGAAATATTTTGAGTACTTCAAACTCACTAAAATAATAAAACATGAATATAAACTCATTTTTTAATCATGATGACTGTAAATAATTTATGATCTTAAATACTGTTTACTCCATTTTCCTTGAACTACCCAGCTTTCCAAGAATTTTTAAATCATGGATCATGCTATAAAATGCAGCCTGCATTTTCAACATTTTAGTCATTTATAACAACACAAAAATACCTGGGATGTGAAATAGGCCATGCAAACAAATAACTACTGAGTGTTTAAATGCAGATGTTAGGAATCAATTACTACTATGGGAGCTGACTTTAAAACATATCCCATTTGAGCTTTTGTGCACATGTCTAAATGGGATTTGGCAGGTGGACAACAGATTTATTGATTCCTGTTTAAGAGATTGCTGCCGACTTGCTGCTTCAACAGGCTTTCAAATTAGGTTTTAATCTTACAGAACAAACTGAACACTGGAATCCTTTCCTGGCATTGTAGCCCCCAAAATGACAAATATAAAAAGGCAGGACTGCTGGGTGTGGTGGCACACGCCTTTAATCCTAACACTTGGGAGGCAGAGGCAGGCAGATCTTTGACCAGGCCAGCCTGGTCTACAGAGTGAGTTCCAGGACAGCTGGGACTACAGGGAAACCCCGTCTCGAAAAAACCAAAATAAATAAATAAATAAATAAATAAATAAATAAATAAATAAAATAATAAAATAAAATAAAACTAATCTCAAGGAATTTGCTGAGAGATTTAAAAAAAAAAAATAAAGGCAAGACTAAGGATAGCCCTAAGCAGTATTTAGAACAGCTGCTGCCTTAGCTCAAAACCAAAATACTTGGGGTAGGGGGAGTAATTTTGCTTTAATATCCAGGAATTTTCTACCAACAACACTGCATACTCATCTGAAGGGGTACCTGGAAGGGTCTCTTGCTCTCCAGCTCACTGGACTTCGGTCTCACGGCTTCATCCAGCAAGATCACACTAGTTGGAGGGCGTGTGGTTTACTATGTAGCTGGCTCTGGAGAGGTGTTTGACATTTTCCTTTGAAGAGGAGCATTTGACTTTTGTGAGAAAAAAAATTCTCAAAGACCAAGACTAGAAAAATAAAATATATTTACAGACATATCACATAATCTATGAAACAACTTTGAGAAAATGTTAAGCAAATTAACAGAATTGTACAATTTGAGTAGCCCTTTTTGAATCAATCTTCTTTATTTTAAGGATGAGGCCCCCTTACCTGCTTAGAAACCAAACTGAACCCAAATTCTACTAACATCAGCACTTCATAGAAAGATACTGGTTGACTCAGTATCCCAGAGAAGCCTAGTAGCTGGGGAATCAGAAGTTACAATCCATTTACTAGAGGTAACTGTGACTTCAGAGTTAGAGTCCTGCCACCTCTGCTGTGAATTCCCTCAAGGTAACCAACACTAAATTCTTATTCCATCTTCAGATCAACACTCTTAGGATAAATAAAAGTGTATCAACTAGGTTAGGCTGCTTGCATAGACACCACTCAACCAAACTCAGAGGCATGTGTGGCTCTCTAACCTGAGATTCTATTTATCTCTCAGCTGTTGTCTCATGAAAACCTCTCTCCCTGCATCCCATACAGGTCCAGAAATATTGTTTCAGGAAGCATCAGGTAGGTACTCAATGGGCTGGGCAGAACAGATCAATCTTTTTGCTCTCTCTCTCTCTCTCTCTCTCTCCCTCCCTTCCTCCCTCCCTCCCTTCCTCCCTCCCTCAGTCCCTCCACCTCTGGCTAATTAAGGACTTCTTAGTAGATTGACAAATGCAAGTGTAGCACAACAGACCTACCTGTCTATATTTACCCTCTCAATTCCCGGGCTCTTTAGGCTGATGTTGATTTCTTAGGTGAAATGGAGTTTCGAAACCTACTTTCCTGATTTCATGTCTGTGGGAAAAGACTGACAGTCCATAAACTCTAGGTGGGCTTAAAAAGTTTCATTTAATGTATTTGTTAGATTGAAAGACAAAGAGATTCAGGGCAGAGTAGAAGGAGTGTGTGTAGGGGGTGGGAGGAAGGCTGGGAAAGTGGTTGCTGTGTAGCCATTAGGGAACACAGAGTGTAAAAAGCTCCTAGCCTCATCTATAAAAACCAGAACCACTTGGCATCTCTCTAAGTAACAAATGGATATAAGACTAGAGAGAAGGGTTGTTGGCAGGAAGTGGTCCCAGGGCTCTGTGCATTTCCCTCTAATGCATAGATCATAGATCACAGTGCTGTGCTCCTGGAACTTTTCTACCTAAGGAGTAAATTTTTTCATGTTCTGTTTTGTCTCAGAATCATTATTTCTGGAGATGAGAGAATAAATACAAACAGTTGAGAAGAAAGTGTCAATTTTGCTTTGAGGTAAGGATAAAGAAACATTAAGATCTAGACAGAGGAAAATTTGAGGTCTTCAGTCATGGGAGGGACCCTTCCTTAACACTCAGGACTTTTGTTTTAAATTAAAATCAGTTCTATACAATTTCATATTGGCCTGTAGGGTTAATCCTTGCCCACTGTCTGCTGCTCTAAGCATGTATTTACATACAACATAGTGCCAAATAAGATTCCTATTAACTCTGGCTGATGTACTTTTAATCCTGATCAGTTTCTACCAGAGCACTGAATCCACTGAAGGGCTATTGTGTCCACAGAACAGAAAGACACCCCACCCCCACCCCAGGGGACTTGCAGTTACGAAAAAAACACAAGTTAAATAAATGTTAAATGGCTGGCTTGTTGCAGGGTGAATTCATATCCCTGTTTTGTTTCTCTCTGAACCGTGGAGGCAGCGGGTGAGCTTGGTACCACAGAAAACTTTCTACAAAATAAGATGTCTCATTTCCTCTTCCACACATTAGCAAAAGTAGACTGCATTCTGTGACTCAGCTTAACTACCTGCTGACTGTTGACCCTATCTCCTCCCCACACAGGAAAAAATGGGCAGCTCTTCTTTATTAAAAAGATAGACCCATAGACAAAACTTGTAATCCTTAGGGTTCTTTTTAAACCCTAGCCTGACACTGTTAATATTAAATATGAATATGATCAAAATGTATTGTATAAAATTATCAAATGAATAAAAACATTTCAAAAACCACCCCAGCTGGTAATTCTTCATAACATTCAGTTTGAGAGTGAAATGAATGCTTAATAGTCCGCAGAATGTTAAAGATCATGCTAACCTTTTGACCCTAGCCTTCTGGGGCACAGGCCAAAATTGTACCAGTTGTGTCACCTGTTCTTTAAAAATGGGACATCTCATTGTTATTTCATGTTAGTTTTGTAGTTGTTATTGTGAAGTCTTCAAATTTTTTCATTGTGTAAGCATCCTGGTAGAAAACAAAGGATCTTGCCTAAGACACAATATAAGCAGCTCAAAACCTTTTAGCAAGTTTAAATGTCAAACTATTGAATCTTTGGGTTATTTTCACAAGCACTGTTTTCTGGGGTCCTCTTCTGTTTAACATCTGAGCCCTGAAGGTACAGTATAATCAACTCTATCTCTATTCCAGCCCAGCTCTGTTTTGGACATAGTACTCACTCCATCTATCTGGACTTGGGCTAGTTCCTTTGAGTTCTTTGACTGGACAGGAACTAATAGTTGACAGATTCATTCTCTCTCTCAGTCTCTCTCTCTCTCTCTCTCTCTCTCTCTCTGTATGTTTTATTTTAATTAATTGTCAGAGTGCATATATTTAGGGGGTGTAATGTGATATTTCAATACATGTATCCATTGTGGAATTAATCTATCATTTCAATCATGCATCATTTCTTCAGATTTTTATCTCCTTTCTCTGACAACAACAACAATACACCTCATGATTTGACAATGGTTTACTCCAGGGATGTTTTGGTAGCAGACTTTGGTAGCTACTTTTCCGAATAATCTGTAATTTTCTTTTCCTGGAGCAGCATCTATGAGCCATCTGCTGACGTTGGTGGGGGAGAAAAGCCCTCCCTGAAGGCTGGCATGGCCTTCTGCTCCTTTCATTAATGAGGTAACCTAGAGTTCCTGGAGGAGCTTGGCATGGAAGTGTAATCTTCCCGCGGGGCCCTCCTGTCGCTGCCACTTACCTGACAGAGAAGACTAAATGAAATTTAAAGTAGTAAATATGTCAGAAAACAAAGGCTGCTGTTTGAGATGGTTTCTCTGCCTGGGGCTTGGCTGTTTCTTGGAACCCTGGCCTCTCTGCCCCGCCCTTCGTCCAGCCACTTAGTGGAATCACTGCTCTGCTCCGTACGCTGGGACCCAGACTCCAGAATGCCGACCTTCCCCTAGGCCAGGAGCGTAGAATGACCACCAGGAGGCCAGAAACAAAACATTTATTAAGGAAATGTTAAATAAGGAGAAAGAAGTCAAAACGGTGTCACGGATATCAAATCAAGAGCACTTTGGGGCGTAAACCAAGCACACACGAGCTAAGAATTCTACTCTGGATCTTTGTCCCAAGTTTAGCTGGAGCTCTAAACCCTCCCACCCCCAAAAGACCCAGTTAGAAATGCACTAAAAGAAAGAGCTTACCCCATTCATATTCTCAGGCTTACCCTCCCCCCACCCCTCCCCCAGGATGAGAAAAACTCTAACCCGCAGGCAGGCAAACAGACCACTTAGGGCAGAAAACACTAAACAAATATCTGCATTCAAACAAACTAACACAAAATCCCTTTAAACAGCGCTTTACAATCGATTAAAGGTATGCACTCCCCCACCAGGGCGCGAATCTACACAATCATGAGTGTCCCCTTTAGGTCTGCTGGCGTGATGTTTAAACAGGTCACTTTTCTGGTCACCTCTCTACGAGTGGCCACTAGATCTACCTCCTGCCCGCCCTCGCCAATTGTCCCCAGTGCTTGGCCCACCTGCAGGTGGAAAAGGGCCTTCGCCGGGTCCATCTCCCCGAATCCCATGCACGCAGTAGCTCCAAAAGTTGTGCGCCCTAATCGCCCTCTTTTGCCACCTGCTGCTGAGTCCCGCAGTCTGGGCACTCCTCGGCAACCGGGCTCAGGACCTTTCACAGGGCGAGCAGAAATGGGTCACTTATTCCCGAAAGGCAGAAGTCGAGAGAAAGCACTGACTCCAACAGGTTTGTTTCGCCCGGTTAGTGACGGTGAGGGGCGCGTAGGGGCTGGCGAAGTATGGGAGGCTCCCGGGCGCCCGCCGCGGGGACTGGAGGGCCACTCAGTAGGGCCCCACGACCACTGCCTCGACCTCTTTCGACGGCCTCCGGTCCTTCACCAGGAAGTTGATCATGCCCTCGGACTTGATGAGCAGGTTGCAGCCTAGGAAGAAGATGCCAAAGACCACGGTGAGCGAGAGCACGCACATGACGGCGATCTGGACCACGCGCATAATGTACAGGCTGCGCTCATCCGGGCCGCCCTCTGCGAAGCCATCGTCGGTCACCACCGACGCCTGGGTGCAGCAGCGCACCGCGCGCTCCAGTGCCTCGCTGCTGTTGGCCAGGAACAGGCCCGCCACGTCGGTCTGGTTGCCCAGCACCGAATTCATCCCGGGAGTCCGCGGGAGCCTGGAAGGCGAGGATCCGAGGGGTGGGGACAGCGGTGGTGCGGGCGGAACAGGTGCTGGACAGAGAGCTCTTCTAGTGCGTGGCTCCTCGCTGTCTCCTTTCCAAAGTCCCCGGGCCGTTAGTTTCTCAGGAGCCGCGCCAACGCGCTGCAAGCTGCCTTGTGTGCAGTGTGCGCTGCCGGAGCGGTGCTCGTTCCCGGCGCTCGCTCTGGGGGCTGTTGGAACTTGGCGGGTTGGGCCAGCGGGGCAGTGGGAGGCGCGGGCCGCGGCTGTGGACCGGGAGTTGCTCCGAGCGAACAGCGGCCCCTGCCGGCCACTTAGCAGCGCTGCGCCAGCTCGGGCCGGAGGCGGGAAAGGCAAAGAACAAACCTCAGTCGGCTTAGGGGCTTCTGCAACTCCAAGGGCCCTGCGGAAGTCACTATGCAGTCCTGGAGTGATGAATAAGTATTTTAGAAAGAAAGGGTGGAACCAGGGGACCCGGGTCACCGCAGATCTTGTGTGTGGCCTTCGCTGCCTCCTCTCTCACCTCTGGGCAAATGCAAAGTGGCCTTGAATCCCAGGTGCCAGATGGCATTGGCCAAAGCACGGGCCAGCTGCCTTAGCCTGACTGCAGCTCGCCTGGGATGACTTTCCAGTGGAATGTGGAGCCAGTGGAGATATGGGTGGTTTTCTTTTTGCTCCCTTTTTTATTATTTAGGGAAGGAAGAAGTAAAGGAAGAAGAAGAGCCCCATCCACAAACCTTAGAGGCCAAGGAAAGGATGCTGGACGAAGGAGGTGCTCTGCTGTAGGTATTGTTTGGAGGGAGTTGCCAGGAACAGGGTCACCTCTCCTGTGACGGAGATGGACAGAATGACCGTTTCCTTGTGATTTTAATTGCAGAGGAGGTTTTGGATGTGCTTTCAGTGTTTTTGTCATTGGCAGTAAATCAGTTGTTGAGGGGAATTTCTCATTCCCATCCATCACCTAGCACGCTGGCCAACTGCTGCAAGCCTCCCGGTGCGCAGAAGCAGATGTGTCTCAGCCTTCCTTAGTCATTGCAAAGCAAGCAGCAGGCGCTTCAGGGCCGGATGGAGGTGAAGCCGGTCCTGACTTTCCTGGAGGTTGTATGTTCCAGCAGGGTTTTACAAGCCCATCTTTTCTTTTGATGCTCCAGAGTACTTCATTGTCTCTCTCACAACTAGCGGGTTGAAGCCCAGTTCAAACTTTTGATAGATACGTTTACTGTTTTGCTGTTTTCAACTCTAATTTGGGGGGGGGGGAGACAGGATCCACAAGTAGCTCAGACTGTTCTTGATCACTAACCCACTTTACTGAATTTGGGCCTTATAGATGGGCATCACTCCTTACAGATGAGAATCACTCCTTTTAATTATGCACTGTTTGCATTCTGAGTCCCCTCTGTAATCATCATCTATTCCATTTTCAGGTTTCCTTAACTATTTGGGCAGTAGTTCCTGATGACCCCAAGTACAGTTTTCACTTTTTGAAGTTCTTGAAATTTTTCCAGTTTCAGCGAGTTTTACCCATCTAAATACTGTTGTTACGGTGGGAAGGGTGAAGAGCTGAAAACTGAGGCCACACCCACAGTTCGCTTGGTTTAATTGGGCAAAGCACGCACAGCTCCCTTGCCTTAATTGCTCTACTTTTCTTGAAACTTGAAACCTTGAAAACCACCTCACCCTTAGTATTTTCTTCTTTGAACAAATTTACTATTAATGGATCAGAGAGACCTCTCTAAATTTTGTCATTTAGGTAATCTATTTTAGGGTGATGCTGAAAAAAAAGAACAGGAGTTTGCATTACTCACCCCCACCCCACCCCCACATGCTCAGCAGGCATAAAGGCTGGAGAAGAACCTACTACTACCACTTAAAGCAACACAACTTCTAACTGTATTCTAAATACTTATTCTTATACCCACAGATAATAACTCTCACACCTCATCAAAGTGGCTTCTTTTTGCAACAGATGGACACTATTACAGAGACCCACAACTGGTAAAAATGCAGAAAATAAATAACCTTGAGGCCCCCATTTGAAATCAATACATCTACAATGCAGGCTCTATACTTAAGGCTCAGGGAAAGTGGGAGCAGAAAGTTTGTAAGATCAAGAGGACCAGGACACCTGCTGCTGAACAGTGTCTTCCAAACATGGCAAGGGAAGCCACACCAATGAAATCTCATCAATATGTTTGCCCAAACAAGACCTGCATAATGACAATACCAGTGGTCGTGCCAAAATGGATAGAGAGCTACAGAAAATCAATGGATGCTGACAGAGGGAGAAGCAGTTCTCCCCAGGGATGAAGTCCTTGACAAGTTTTCCAACCCAAGTGGTCAGCCCTAAATACATGTACATATGAGCAACACTAGCTGGACTCAGTAGGTATCATATACAGATAGGTAGATAGATGGGGAGTTAGCCAGATGTAACAATAATGATTAAAGAAGAACTAAGGAAGATTTAAATCACAGAATGTGATTTCTGGGCATGTGAATTCATTCACACACTACAAGTTTAGAAGGTGGGTGTGGTTGAACAGTGAAAGATTTTTAGTAATCAGTGCAGTTGGCTTATCCTATGTTTCTAAGGGCCAACATGCCAGCATATAGGGAATTGGGTAAATGAGGAATAAGTGGGGAGAAAGAGAAAAAGGAGAAGGAAGAGAACTGGGAGGAGGAAGGGTAGGAGGGACTATGGAGGACAAGGAAGAGGAGAAGCTGTTAGCTGAATCATTATTAGAGTTTGAGTATATTTGTTGCTATTAAGCATTATCAACAATGTTGCTGTAATTTTTTTTCTGATCAGAAGTCAGTATAAAATGACCAAACCTTGGAGTCTACTGGATTTTTAAAAATAAAGCTCAAACTTTGGATCTGTAGAATGAATTTCAAGAGAATTAAGGAAAGACCGACTTTGTATCCTTTCTTTGATCTGTAGCCAACTAGCCATAAAATACCTGAATGAGGACAATGGCCAACCCCCTCAGCTAGTGCAGATGTATGACTTTGTTCAACAAAGCAATAGTGTAGCTTTTTCTTTTCTTTTCTTTTTTTCCTTTTTTTGTCCTCAAGACCTATGATTTTGTTCAGTAAAATTTCCTGGGGTAGCTAAATCAAAATGAACTGCAGATTTAGTTAGTAGAGAAGTCACTTTACCACTCATTTTCTATTAACATTAAGGAGATCAGGGCTGCTAGAATGTCTTCCTTCTTTTAAAAATATTTTACTTATTATTTTTATTTTATGTGCATGAGTGTACTGCCTGCATGTATGTAAGTGCACCCATGTTATGCAGTGCCCAAGGAGGTCAGAAGAGGGCATTGAATCTCCTAGAGCTGGAGTAATGGATGGTTGTTGGCATCCATCTGGGTGCTGGGATTTGAACCCAGGTCCTCTGCAAGAACAACCAGTGGTCTTAACCACTAAGCTATCTCTCTATCCCCTAGATCTATCTATCTCTTTCTTTCTTTCTTTCTTTCTTTCTTTCTTTCTTTCTTTCTTTCTTTCTTTCTTTCCTTCCTTCCTTCCTTCCTTCCTTCCTTCCTTCCTTCTTCCTTTCCCTCCCTCCCCTTCCTTCCTTCCTTCCTTCCTTCCTTCCTTTCTTTCTTTCTTTCTTTCTTTCTTTCTTTCTTTCTTTCTTTCTTTCTTTTTTCTTCCCTGCCAGTTTCCTTCCCTGTCTTTTTTTTTGGAACTTTTACATAAAAATCTTATGAATCATCTCCTTTCTTATTTTAGGTATAGAGTTTCTTGATATAATTCTTGTTCTTCACTTGTTTCTTACGAAAATCTTACACTTGTAGCAAAGCAACCTTTAAGAAATAGGCATATAATAGATCATAATTTCCAGAAAAATAGATGATTATTTGATATGGAAGATATATTGATAATTTGCTTTAGAGTAAAGGCTTTGAAATTTAGAAAGACTCTCTGGGCAATATATTTTTGACTTTTTACTTCATTGACATTTGGAAAGTTAAATGCTGAACACTTCACAGTGTTGCAAAAGGACAGAAACTCTTATTCATTCTTTCTGGAAAATGTATCTATAACATATAATAAATCCACTAGGATACTCTAAGCTCATGTTGATGGCAGGTATTATCTGTACTTGCGACAGCCTTGAAGGAAGATCAGGCACTTGCTGTACCCAAATGTTTTTCCTTTATGTTCTGTGAATTGTGAAAATACCAGGTAGATTAAAAATAGTATCAGACATTAAAAGAATATTTATTACTTTGGGCAAAGCAGCTTTTCAAATAAATTATATTGTTTCACAATCTAAAATAAAGACAAAGAGCCCAAACACATAAATCATTCATAACAGTAGACTCGGCATCTGAAGCCTAAGAAGAAACCCAAAATTAAGCAGCATAGATCACTACACCACCAAGCTACATCATGAACTGCTAAGCCAGTGTGCTTGCCCCTTGAACTGACTTGTCAAATTCTCTCAATGCCTGTACACTTTTCCTTCTCATTTGGATTTATGTCCCTTTTTTATTTAGAACATCTGACTTGAATAGGAAGCCAACAGTAGAAACAGGTGCTTTTACAAACACCAGGAATTATACTACAAGGAGAAACTGAACATTATATGGTACAGAAGGATTTTTTCCAAGGTTGGCTTCCCCACAGCATAGTTGGGAGTTAGCAGCATACCAGGTGTCATCACACGCCAGGAGGATTTTCTAAAGAACAGAGAGCACTCAGTCGTTCTTAGATTGTAAGGGGTCCCTGCAAATTTGGAAAGGGGTGCCTTTGACTCTTGCTGTTTTACTTACTAGTAGTATGATGCTGGTTATGATTCGTTTACTTATCTGTGAAATGGGGATGATAGTTCACAGAACTTTAAAAGGATGTATCTGTAATGGGGGCAAGTATCTAGCATATAGCAAAATCTAAATTAATACCCACACTCTGGTAGTTCCTGAAGATGCACCACTGCACATAGATCATTAAAAATATTTTCATGACCAGGCATGGTGGTGGCGCACACTTTTAATCCTAGCACTCAGGAGGCAGAGTTCAAGGCCAGCCTGGTCTACAGAGTGAGCTCCAGGCCAGCTGGGACTTAAAGGGAGACCCTGTCTCGAATATACAAAACAATTATTTTTAACATTGCTAATAATTAAGGAAATGCAAATTAAAACCATTTTAAGATTTCATCTTACCCTGGTAAGACTGGCTAGGATCAAGAAAACAAATGATACCAAGTACTGGATGTTGTGGGGGAAAGAGAACACTCATTCACTGCTGGTGGGAATGCAAACTTGTGCAACTCCTATGGAAAGCAGTGTGGAGAACTCTTAAAAGATATATTTTGGAATTAACATACAGTTCAGTTTCAGAGGTCATAATTTTGGTACATATGTGATGTTTATATGGATATATTTTGGAGCAATACAAATGGGAGGGAACAACAACTGACAAAAGGACTGGGTCAAAGAACTGACTGAATCAGTTAACTTCTGCCCAAACAATAAACCTCTGCAGAGAAAATTTTAAAAAAGACTGAAAAAAATATGCAAAACATGTATGACAGAATGCATTAACTGGGGTAGGCGGGGGGGGGCATGGAAAGGGGACTGCATCTAAATTGGATTGAGAAATGATATATGAAATACACAAAACCTCAATAAAAATATTTTATTAAAAAAACTCAAAATGAACCTACCACCTGACCTAGTCATACCTCTCCTGGGTATATACTCACAAAACTCATCCTATTGCAGAGATACATGCACAACCATGTTTATTGCAGCTCTCTTCTCTTTACAATAGTTAAAAGCTGGAAGCAACCCAAGTGTCCCTCAGCTGATGAGTGGATAAAGAAAATATGGTACAGCTACACAGTGGAGTTCTATACAGTGGTAAATAAAGATGACATCATGAAATCTGTAGGTAACTGGATGGAATCAGAAGCCATTATGCTAAGTGAAGTATCATAATCCCAGAAAACAAATGACATATGGTGTCCCTCATTTGTGGATCCTAGCACCAAATCCTTATTTGTAAGGCAAACTGAGTAATTCTTTTTCTTCTTTAGTAAATACAATACCTGATGCTACTATAAGAAAGAGTACATCAGCTTGCTGCGTAGTTTAGGAAAGTAAAGTAATATTTCTTTTTACTTGCATAGAACTCTATTATTAAAAGGTGAATCCAAGTGTGGTGGTGTATGCCTTTAATCCCAACACTCAGAAGGTAGAGGGAGATGGATCTCTGTGAGTTCAAGGCCAGCCTGGTCTACATAGTGAGCTCCAGGCCAGCTTGGACTAAAGGGGGACCCTGTCTCAAAAAAAAAGGTGAATCCCTAAGCATGTTTTGGAATTAACTGATAGTCTATTTTCATATGTCATTGTAATTTTGGTCTATGTGTGTATACTTTGGAGCAATATAAAATTAAAGGGAACAACAACAACAAAAGACTTGAGCGAAACAGGAAAACCCTTTCCAAAACAGTAAACATCTGCATTGAAAAATTTAAAAAGACTGGGAAAAGATGCAAGGCATCTATGGCAGAAAGCATGAGCTCTGGAGGGGTGGGGGGCATGGAAGGGGGAATGAGTCTAAATTTTATTAAGAAATGTATGAAATGAGCAAAAGTTCAATAAAAAATTAAGAAGGTCGAAGTGGTACATTTGAAGAATGTTTTACGTACTAAGTGATTGAACGATGTACAGAAATTAGAATCCTTGAGTATTACTGGTAGGAACATGAGGTGGTACAGCCACTGTGTAAAACAGTACAGTAGTTCTTCAGAAAGTTAGACATTAGATTGCTGTGTGATCTAGCAATTCCATACCCATGTCTACACTCCCTGAAGATGAAAACAATCCAAATCTCTACAAATGAATTAAATAAACAAAATGTGGTACGCACATACACTGAATATTTCTTAGTCATAAGTATGTATTAAATTCTGAAACATGCTATAATATGATGGCATTCGAGAATACTGAGATGAGCCAAATAACAGGGGTCATAGTTGTATGGCAGCATTTTTATAGGACTCTCCCAATCTATAAAGACTGAATGCAGGACAGTATTTACCAAGGGTTGGGCAGAGGCAAGAGTGGACAGTTAGTATTTAAATGATACAAAATTTCAGGTGGGGAGGACTAAAAGTTCTGAGTGTTTGCTGTTTGCACAATAGTACACATGTGCTTAATGCCACTTAACTGTACACATGAAAAGTGTTGCAGTGATGTTATATTTTGTTTACTTTATCATAATAAAATCATAAATATTTTAATTAGAGCCGACCTAATCACATGGGTTTTAGAAAATAAAAATCAGAAAATAATCCATCAAATCATCTGTAACTCAAACATTACTGCCCTTATTAAAGAATAATGTTTTCTTGCTAGCTTCTTGCTGTATTTCTTCTAACAGAGTCATTCCATATGATAATTACAATTTTAAACCTTGGTTTGTGTTAATTCTACAAGTGTTGTTCCATGACAATAAAAATGCATATACACATTGTAAATCAAATTAGTAATTATATGAACATACATTTATTTGTGTCAAATTCAAATATTTCTGGGATGTTTATTTCTGAAACAGGATCTCATATAGTCTAGGCTAGTCTCAAAGTCATTGTATAGCAGAAGATAACTATGAACTTCCGATCCTTCTGCCTCTGCCTTCCAGGTGCTTGGATCATATACATATTATATAAAAAACCAAACCTGGTTTTGTGTGTTCCTGGGGGCTGGATCCGGAGATTCTTATAGACTATGTAACAACCCTACTAAGTAATTCACATCTCTATCCATCCATAATTTCAACTGGTTTGGTCATTATACAGATCATGTTAGACTAAACATGAACATTTTATTGGTGTATCTTCCTTATCATGTTTAGAATGTCTTAACTGGTAGCAGATGTCTTGTCCTTCTGTATCTTACATTTTTTAATTCCCCTTATTCCACTACTTTTCCTGAACCTTACCTGTAGAAGTTGCATTGTAGATGTATCATGTAGGGCTGAGTATCTTATTCTCTACATCTTGACCAGTTGTGGAATTTAGTAATAGACTCTATGTGTTGCAAAACAAATCTTCTTTAATGAACAGTGAGAAGTATTCTTGTCTCTGAATATAAGGAAACATATTTAGAATATAGTGAGTATGGTGGTCTAGGCAGCTGACTGAAGTAAGTTCTTTTTAGGGTCCATGACTTCTCCAACCATGTATACTTGATTATGATTCCAGTACCATTCATGAATTCCATCCTACTGAGCAGGGCTTAAGTCCAATTAGACAGGTGTTGATCACTCACAAGATAAAAGTGCCACTATTGCATCAATTGAAATAACTTCCTAGGCCGCTCATTGTTGGGGTTCATGGATTTGTAGCTGGGTAGGACCACTGATTGATTTTTATCTCTTGGCAGCTTCCCCAATATTTTCTAATATTATGAGAGCTGGTCGTCAGGAAGGTTATTTCTAGGTCAGCTCCTTTGCTCCAAGTCCTGTGTCTAAACTGTGCAATGTTTTAGCAATAGAGTCTTATCTTTATGCTCAGGCAGGCAATCAAGGGTTGTGACAGTATCCTGCATCATTTTGGGAGTCTGTTAAACTACTCTGACCAACAGCTCAGGGGAAGTTTCCTTTGCCCTGCACCATAATTTTTATTGTATAGCCTTCAGCTATACACATGCACCCATACATGTATATTATCTGCATTTTTCAATAAGGTTATGAAACGATATGTTTCTCTTTGGCTTATTATACTCTCTCTCTCTCTCCCTCTCTTTCTTGCTGTGTAGCCCTCTCTTCTTCCTCCCAAGTTAACATAACCCCTCATTTCCACCTTGATAATGCCCATCTTCTACTATCTCCCTCATTCCAGCTCCTTCTTCCACCATCCCCCATGGTTCCTTTATATTTTCCTGATTCCTGAGGTCACATCTAGGTATCTTACATCTAGGGTATTTCAAGCTAAAATCCAGAAATGAGAGTCACATGTGTAGCTCGTTTATCTGTGTCTGGGTTAACTTACATTGTATAACAGTTTTTAGTTCTGTCCATTTATTTGCAAATTTTATGATCTAATTTTTTATTGGTGAATAGGACTCTGTGTAAATCTACCTCATTTTCATTATCCACGAGTTCAGTGACTTTTAGTTTGGTTCCATTCCTTAGCTACTGTGAAAAGAGCAACAATAAACATGGCTAAGGAATTATCTCTGAAGTAAGATCTTGAGTCCTCTGGTTATATTCCAAGGAGCCGTATACTGGATTATATGGTAGACCAAGATCTAGTATTTAAAGAATTCTCCACACTAATACCCATCCAGTTTGCAATGCCACCAAAGTATGGGGGTGCACCTTTCCCAACATGTTTGCCCGCATTTGTTGTCATTTATTTTCTTGATTTTAGCCATTCTGAATGTGGTAAGATAAGATCTTAAAAGGAGTTTTAATTTGCATTTTCCTAATTATTAAGGCTACTGAACAATTTTTAAGATATTTCTTATTCAATTTGTCTTCTTTTTTTGAATTTTGTTTTTCTTTGGACTGAGTTCTTCTTTTGAGAACTTCCTTTTCAAATCTATAGCTCCCTTTTTTTTTGGCCTTTTTTGAGACAAGGTCTCCCTGTAGCCCCGGCTGGCCTGGAGCTCACCATGTAGACTAGGCAGGCTTGAGTCTCACAGAGATCACCTGCCTCTGCCTCTTAAGTGCTGGGACTAAAGGTGTGCATCACTACACCCTGCCCTGCAACACGTTTTTTAATCTAATTCTTTGTTTTTTTGAGTTCTATGTATAGTCTAGAAATTAATCCCTCTCTCAGATATATACCTGTCAAAGATTCTCTCCTATTCCATGGGCTTCCTCTTCATTCTACTGGTTGTTTATTTTTTTGTACAGAAGCTTTTTTTAGTTTAACGAGTTCAAATTTGAATTTGTTGGTTGTTGACTGTAATTCCTGAATGACCAAAGTCTAATTTCAAGTCCTTTCTTGCACCTAAATGTTGTAAGATACTACCAGTGTTTTCTCCTAAGTTTCAGTGTTTCATCTTTCAAATTGATTCATTTAGAGTTAATTTTGTGTGATAGATATGGATCTAATTCATTGTTTTACCTGTGGAAATCCATTTTCCCAGCACCATTTGTTAAAGATGCTGTCTTTCCTCCAGTGTATGTTTTTGGCATCTTTGTCAAATATGTTTGCTGTAGTTGCATGCACTCATGCTTGGGTCTTTTAGTTTGTTTCATTGATGTACATCTCTGTTTTCATGCCAATACTGCACACTTTTTTTAAACTATAGCTCTGTAATATCTTTTGAAATCTGGTATGATAACCACGCAAGAATTATTCCTTTGCTCAGGATTGATTTCACTACTGGGTCTTCTGTTGCATATGAAATGTAGGATCTTTTTTCTATTTCTGTGAAAAATGTCATGGGGATTTTGACTGGGATTACACTGAACCTATTATTGCTTTTGGTAGGATGAATATCCCTATTCTCAAGTATTTCTACTGAATCACATCTAAACAAAGAATATTTGCGCTCATAAACATTTCTCTAGCTGGGCGTGGTGGTGCATGCCTTTTATCCCAGCACTCAGGAGGCAGAAGCAGGTGGATCTCTGTGAGTTCAAGGGCAGCCTGGTGTACAGAGCGATTTCCAGGACAGCTGGAACTAAAAGGGGAGACCCTGTCTCAAAAAAGACTAAAAAACATTATCTATTTAGAGTACACTGATATAACTTTACAAAAATTTGCAAATTTTAAATACAATATTTATTTCTAAAAGTAATACACAGTTAATTGTTTAATAAAACATTTTACCCATCATAAGTTCAATGTGGAGAGCATATATTCTCCACTTAGAATTTCTGAGAGAAGGACCAAAGTATCATTACTTGCATTTCCCTCAGTACTAAGGCTGTTGAAAAATTTTAAGGTATATCTTAGTCATTCTTAAAATTTTCTCAGATAATTTAAGGACCAGTATGATTGAAAACCACTGCTTAAAGCAATGTTTTCCAAGCTTGCTTTATCTTAAGATCCTCCAAAATGGGAATGGGAAGTGACTGATTGTAGGTCCTGCTGAAGTTAATTGAATTATAGCTTCTTAAACTTGCTTATTTTTTCATGTAAATTGAACCAACGTAATGGTTGACCTTTTTGTCAGACTCACTTATCAACCCCTGAGATTCTGCTTTAATGCGTCTGGCAAGAATTCTGAAACTTTTCTATTTAGTGTATACTCCAGGAAACACTGTTTTGAGTACTCAGCATTGTGATTTCAAATATTATACTTGCAAATTGGATAGGAAAAATGACACATTGTTTGAAGTCACATATTATTACTGTAGTGGACAATTTTTGCACATATTTGTTTTAGAACTATAAATTCTGCTTTTGTTGTGTGATCTTATCTGAGTGACATGAAGAAATGTGTTCTCACCCCAGATGAGGAACCAATGACAAAGCAGAGAAGCAATTCCACCAAAGTCCAGGTTGGAGAAACTGTGTTTACTGGGGTTACAGGAATATGGGTGAGTAGTTACCTACAGGACTACCATAGACAGCTCAAAGGCAACTCTGTCACTCAAAAGCCCATCGAAGCCTGAGTGCCAGTTCATAAAAACTGACCACTGGAGTTCCCTGAATGACTTGCCTGGAGCTCAGTAGGTCAGAATCTCCTTTCTGCACAACTGTTATTGCTTATGTAACTTTGGGGTGGGTTCCTTGAATCACCTAAGTTTGGAGAACTTCCTGAAACTGGTAAGGTATTTACTTCCTCGCCCATGTAAGCTTCATTATTTCCCAAGTCTTACCAAACCTTCCTCCAGGATGGAATGCTGAAATTCATAAGGAATTGTTATCCACAGCTTTGTAAATGTTCTGTTAACTTTCCTTGTGCAATCCCTTTTTAAAATATTTTGATTTATTCAATTTTATTTTATGTGTATGAATGTTATGTGTGCATGTATGCAAGTGTATCAGTGTCATGCAGTGCCCACAGAAGACAGAGGAGGGTATCAGATCCCCTGGAACTGGAGTTATGGACAGTTGGTAACTGCTATGTGGTTGCTGGGATTCAAACCCAGATCTTAGACAAGAACAGCTAATGCTCTTAACTGCTGAGTCATCTCTCCAGCCCCCTTGTGCAATTCTTAATATTTCATCATTAATATTGATTTCTAATATTCACCTTTATAATATATTGTAATTTAAAAAATTGTACATGTTGTCAATACAGTTGACTTTTAAGTGGGGCTATATACATTGAGGCAGAAAGAATTTCACGCATGCACGCTGGAATCAAGCTGTTTAGCTGAGGATAACCTTGAAGTCCTGATCCCCCTGGCTCCGCACACCCCCACCCCAGGTACAGTTCCCTAACCACTCCCTGGTAATTCCCTTCAGTTTTCATTCCCATATATTCTGTAACATATCAAGATACATTGTACCATATCAAGGTCAGATAAGGGCCTGATCCAGCCTGAACTGGTTTGACAGACATGCATAATAAGTTAAACTGTGTTTTCAATAGAACACTTTGGGGAAAAGCTCCTATTTACTGACCATGGTTAGAGTGTGATGGGACCTTTCTCAGCCCAGTTGTGCTTGACACAAAGACTAGGGCTCTCAGTCACTCGTGGTCACCAAAGATCGACCTGGGGCAGTGACTCCAAGCTCAGTTCCTTATGCCAATGTAGACTAAAGAGGTGGATACATAGGAATATGTAAAGATGAAGCAAGCTTTATCAAGGAGAATTACAGAAAACAGAAACTGAAGAAAAATGAGAAAATAAGGAATGGTGAGAGAAACTGCTGAGGGAAGGAAGCATTTCTAAGAAAGGCAAAAGCTATTGAACTTCCTCTGCATAGGTTCTATAGGAATATGAGAGAAATTGGGAACAGATTGAGATTGCTAAGGGATCAGTCAGTTCTCTGGGCTGTCAGGCAGAACCAATGGCTGGCTTACCTACAGCGATGGTCATGTACTGTTCATGTGGTTGAAACTCCCTTTTGTCCGTTTCTGTTTCTGATTTATGCTTTGTTAGCTGCTGGCCTAACTGTCTGCCAGCTGTTAGCCCTGGCCAGTGTTGACACCAATGGCTTTACAGGTTTCATGCTGTCCATTAATTAGACTATATTCTCTTTGTTCTCACATATTCATGATCAGGTTATCATTTTGTCACAGCAGAAAGATAACTGTCACAGCCACTGAGACATAGTTTCCATCATTCTTGGTTTCCTCGTGTTTAACTTCTTGTCTATGAAGTGGTCAGTCAGGGGTGGTATAGGTAGAAGTTTGTTGTTAGAAGCCATCTTTACCTACAACATGATCTGCTGCAATTAGCTTCATTAGAAGCAAGCATATACTGAAGGACAATAGAACCTTACATGTGTTCCCTAAGGATGCCAGCTTGCTTTCCATCACTGCCCCAGAGATTTGTCCATCTGACCTGTATAGCATGATTATTTCCCACCCAGCTATAATCCTTAATCATCTGCTATAGTGCTCCAGACATTGCCATATTACTCCTTAATCTTCCTTTTTAACCCCACCCTCTATTCTTATTCCAACATATGTGAGCCACTTTCAGTTTACCATAGGTCCCTTTCCCTAACCATCTACTAAAAACTAGCTTATGTATCATTAAAAAAAAACATACCATTCCTATGCATAATTAGGCATGCATATGATTAAAATCAAAAGAATGTTATTAAAGGATTATTCAGCGTTTGAGTTCAAACCCAGGGCTTTACACATGCTAGGAAATAATTCTGACTTATCAAACACTCCAGCACTCTATATTCTATTCTTTCTGATCATATGGAATTGTCTTACATTGCTAAACATGTCAAGATTTTAATATAGGATATTACTTTATGACTTGAAAAATTCATCCCTTTTTTTTTGTCTTTTTTTTTTTTTGAGACAGGGTCTCCCTGTAGCCCCAGCTGTCCTGGAACTCACTCCATAGACCAGGCTTGCCTTGAACTCACAAAGATGCACCTACCTCTGCCTCCCAAGTGCCAGGATTAAAGGCGTGTGCCACCATGCCGGCTTAAGGATGGTTCTTAGCTACCATTTGGGTGCTGGGAATCAAACCCAGGTCCTCTGCAAGAGCAGTGATCTTAACCATTGACCCATCTCTCCATCCTTCTTAATAATTGTACATTATCTTATATTTCTTTCTTCTAAAACACATTAGTGATCTTTTCATTGTTTTATATTTAACACAATATGGATAATTTTTAATAAAATGAAAAAAACTTACAAATTAAATCACTTTATTATGATTAACTAACAAAGAACATCATCAGAGCACAATTCAGCATGATTAAAGAAGTGGCTTGAACACTTGTTCAAGCTCTCTGCATCTAAGTGCCCTTTCGTACATTTAGAATGGCCATTCTGAAGCAGTGGGACTGCACTTAGAGTTTTAACACTTTCACTATCAGTCACACTTTTATTAATTTATCCACCACACACACACACACATACACACACACACACACACACACACACACACACACAAAGAAAAAATAATGACAGCTGAAATTGGAAGAAAGATTTGTTTTATGTCCTCTTTCATGACTCATGTGTCAGGGTGCCTACTTTCAACCTTTCTCATCACCTAATATTAACCTCTCTTAGTCTCCTTTTTTTGTAATTTTTTATAGAATTTTTGTGCATTTCACACAGAACATCTCAATCAATCCTAATCATCTTTATACCCCCGTCCCCATTAGCATACTCCCATAGACCCTTCTACTGGAATTCATGTATTCTGTCATTTATGTTAAGACATATTGTGCCAAGTTAGTGTCCCCAGACATTCCTCCACATATGTTCATCTACTGAGGTATAATCAGCCTATCCAGAGTCCCTTGTTTTAAGATCAGTTCTTCCTCACCCAGCAGTAATCAGCTGCCAAATATTCTTCTGCTAAGATTTGCTTCTGCTGCCCATTTCCCCAGTTCCATGCTGGGTTTTTGTTTTCTTGACTTTGTATGGGTCTTGTGCATGATGACACAATTGCTATGGGTTCATATGAGAAAGATCTCAGGAGCCTATAGGAGTCAATTTCCATATGGACGTTCACTTCCTCCATGGCTCTTACAATGTTTCCAACACCCCTTCTTCCACAATGGGCCCTAAGCCCTGGGTGGGAGAAATTTACTGTAGGAGTCCTGTCCAAGGACCCACACCCTGCAGACTCTTGCTTTCTATGCTTTGGCCATTTGTGACCTGTTGTGTTTCTGGCCCTTTGTTGCATGAGGGAACATCGGTAATGGGAACTGAGAGATTCATTAGTGTTCTCTTCACCCCTTGTTCCATGTTCTGTGAGCCTTAGACATAGAGGTTGTATATTAAATGTGCAGCTTAGGCTTGAGAAATTCACAGCCATGTCTGTGTGTGACCAGTTTTGGACATAGTTTGGACATAGGATTTGGAACAATGGAAATTGAACTAACCTGGAAACCACTTCCTCTGAAGGCTAGCTCTCATAAATTTGGAGAGCATTATGCAAAATATTAAGGGAAATCATCAATTAGTGGTCCAATCCCAGCTTCAAGACCAAATAACGACATCAATGACTGGTACAGCCTATGCCATTGGTGCAGTAGTGGCACTTTTATCTTGGGGTAAATCAATGGTTGCTAATTTGGTTTAAAGTCCACTCAATGGGATGAAACATAGCCAAATACACATGGCTGAAGGGCTGATAGATCTTAAAGAAAACCCAAGACTGTTACATCCCTAAACATTTCTTACTATGTACAAAATATTGAACCTTATATTTACAGTCTCGTATCCCAGTCACCCTCATCAAAGAAGCTTCTTTTGCACAGATGGAGACTATTACAAAGTACCACAATTATTCTCCTTTTTAGTTATTATGTTATACCCACACTTCGATGTGTTTAAATGTGTGTATGTAGATATTACTGGCTAGCATCTACATATGAGAAGAAAAAAAGTTTATTTCTTTCTGAGTTTGTGTTACCTCACTGACTATTATACTTTTCAAGTCTATCCATTTTCCTGAAAATTTCATGATTTCAATTTTCTTTGGAGCTGAACAACATCAACATTTTACTTTATAGATTCAATACTTCAATTATCCGTTCATTTATTGATGGGCATCTAGGTTCGTTCCATTTCATTATTATAGTAAAAACATCAGCAATAAACATGGATGTGTAAATATGTTTATGTAGGATATGGAGTTCTCTAGATATATGCCTAGAAGTGGAATAGCTGTGTCATATGGTAGTTCCATTTTTGTAAAAATTATTATTTATTATTTTATTTGTACGGGTGTATTGCCTGCATATCTGTATAAGTGCACTCATGTTATTTAATGCCCATTGAGGGCAGAAGAGGGTGTCAGCTCTCTTGGCACTGGAGTTATGGACTATTCTTAGCTGCCATGTGGGTGCTGGGAACTGACCCTGGGTCCTGTGCAAGAGCAGACCATGCTCTTGACCACTGAGCTATCTCTCCAACCTAGTAGTACCATTTTTAATTTTTTTGAGTAACTTCTAAACTGATTTACGTGATGACTCTATTAATTTACATTTCACCAGCAATAAATGGGAGTTTCTCTCTCTTTCCTCACATCCTAATGTTTGTTATCAGATTTCTTTTTTTAAAAAATTGAGCATGTGTACAACTTATACAGTGGTTCCTAGTAAAACCTAAGCCCCCATGCCCTAACTCTCCACCAGAACTCATGCATTACAACATTCAAGCTAAGTCTTATCCAGTCAAGATCCCAAACCCAGACGTCCTTCTATGCAAATATATTCACTGGAGTCTAGTCAGCATATCTAGAAATTCTAGGTAAGGCATACTCTTCCTCACCCAACAGTATTCAGACTCTTATAGTTCTCAGTACAGGGTCAGTCCCCCACCCATTTCTTTTGCTCTACTTTGAGACTTTGTCCTATTAGGCATGGGTCCTGTGTCTAATGCCAACGTTGCCACAGCTTTACATGTGAAAGCTTACAGTCACCTACCCACACCAGGCTTGGCTCTTACAATCTTTCTGCCCCCCTCTTCCACAATGACCCCTGAGGTGTGGGTAGGTGAGGTTTAATATACGGGCCCTATCCAAGAGTACACACTCTGGAAGCTCCCATTCTTTGAAGCTTGACTAGTTGTGGTCTTCTGTTTCCAGCACACTCTATTGTGTAAGGGAGCTGTACTGGTGAGATGTCCCCCCCATTAACATGTTCCTTACTGCCCCCCCATTATGGGATTTTTCTTTTTCCTTTACCTCCATGTATCCTTTCAAATATCTTGGCTTCTGGTGTTATATCAAGATATATACTCATGTAAGAGGATTGGTGTTACAATCCACAAATGAGGGAGTACATACATCATCTGGTTTTCTGCCTTTGTGTTACTTCATTCAGAATAACATTCTCTAGTTCCATTCATTTACCTGCAAATTTCAGAATTTCAACTTTTCTTACTGCTGAATAGTAGAGTAGTACTTCATTGTGTCAATGTACCACATTTTCATTATCCATTAATCGCTTGTGGGGCATTTAGGTTGTTTGCATTTCTTCGATACTGTGAAGAGAGCAGCAACAAACGTGGATGTTTAGGTATCTTTTTTATTTTTTATATTATATTTTCAGGTATCTTTACAGTATGATGAGTCCTTCGAGTATATGCCAAGGAATGGTATAACTCAGTTGTACAAAAGGTTCATTTTTAGTTTTCTGAGAGTTCCCCACAGTGCCTTCCATAGTGGCTGCACTAGTCTGCATTCCCACCAAGAGTGAATGAGCATTCTCCTTTCTCCTTTCTCCACAGCCTCACCAGCATCTTGTGTTCTTTATTTTCATGATCTTACCCAGTCTGATTAGAGTAAGACGGAATCTTAAAGTGTTTTTTTTTAATCTGCATTTCTTGAATTACTAAGGATGTTGAGCAGTTTTTAAGGTGTTCTTTAGCCATTTTTATTTCATTTGAGAATTCTCTGTTCATATCTGTAGCCCATCTTTTTATTGGGCTATCTATGTTTTTACTAATTTGGTTTTTGAGTTCTTTGTATATTCTGAATAGTAATCCTCTGTTGGATGCATAGCTGAGAAAGATTTTCTCCCATGCAGTGGGTTTCCTCTTTACTTTCTTGGCTGTTTCTTTTGCTGTACAGAAACTTTGTAGCTTAATGAGGTCCCACTTACTGATTGTTGACATTAATGCCTGAGGAGCTGGTGTCCCATTAGGAAAGGCCTTTCCTGGCCTACATCTTGGAGGGTACTGACTACCTGTTCTAGCAGTTGCAGAGTTTCAGATTTTATATTGAAGTCTTTGATCCACTTGAAGTTGACTTTTGTGCAAGGAGAAAAGTAAAAATCCAATTTCATTCCTCTACAGGTGATGATCCAGTTCTGCCAGCACCATTTGTTGAAGATATTGTTTTTCCCCCATTGTGTGTTCTTGTGCCTTTGTCAAATATCAAGTGGCTGAAATTGTATGCACTCATGTTTGGATCTTCTATTTTGTTCTATGTGTCTATTTTCATTCCAGTACCATGATGTTTTTATAACTCCAGCTCTGTAATATAGCCTAAGATATGGTATGGTGATGCCCCTTGCATTGTCCTTTTGTTCTCTCAAAATTGTTTTGGCCCTTTGGGTCTTTTATGGTTCCATATGAATTTTTAGATGACTTTTTCTAGCTCTGTGAAGAATGTTGTGAGAATTTTGATTGGCATTGCATTAAATCTGTAAATTGCTTTTGGTAAGATAGTCATTTTCACAATATTGATACTACCAATCCATGAGACTGGTAGATTTTTCCATCTTCTAGTGTTTTCCTCTAGCAACTTCTTTAAAGTTTTGAATTTTTTATTGTAAAGATCTTTAATGTTTTTGGTTAAAGTTTATTCATAAGTATTTTATTTTTTTGAACTTAATATGAGTGGGAAGGATTCCTTGTATGCTTTTTTTCTGACTGCTTGTTCTTGGTGTATAAAAACAGTACTGATTTCTTTTGCACCGGGCCAGAGGGTCCAGCCACTAGTGGTCTGCACCTTGGTGCGGGCGCGGGGAAGTTACCTGGGCAAGCATCTGCTGCCTCTGCCGCAGGTAGGGGGTCGTGGGCGGGACCGTCCTATGTCTTTCTTTTGCGCTGGGCCAGAGGGTCCGGCCGCTAGTGGTCTGCACCTTGGTGCCAGCTGCTGGGGCGTGGGCTAGGTCAGGCATACATCCCCCCCCTCCCCCCTGGAGATTGGTGAGAATCCAAGTGGACCTTTTCTTGGAGAACCTTCAGAGCAAGAAGAGGAGAGCAGTTTACAAAATTGAAAACTAGACAGTCAATACTGCATAAACAAGGAGGAGGAAGGGGGGGAGGAAGCATCTAAAGGAGGAAAGTAAAACCATCCCCTAACATAGTGAAAAGGTATTTGTGATCTGAACCACAAAAGGGAAGCCCACATGCCAGGAACAGGACGAAGGGACAACATGGGAAAGGCACAGGGAAATCCTGCATCAAGCGCTACCAAACCAGTAGGAGAGACCCAAGGAACAGATCTTAGAGGAATAATTGCAGACCTATGCAGAGAAATTAAAGAACATAAAGAGGAATTCAGAGAACTAAAGAGAGAAAATGAAAAACTCAAAAAGGACCTAGAGGGATACAATGACAAACTTCGGAAAGAACTAAAGGAACAGAATGACAAACTCCAGAAAGAACTAGAGGGAGAAAAAAACAAACTCCGAATGGAAGTAGAAACACTGAAAAAGGAAGCCAACCAAAGAAGAAAGGAGCACCAAGAAGAGATTGAGAAGCACAAAGAAGAGATTGAGAAGCTCAAAAAGGAAATGGAGGTACTAAAGAAAACACAGGAGGAAACAAAAAAGGAATTAGAACACTCAGTCAATCAAGAAGAAAGAAAAGGAAAAAGCCTCAGAAGTAGAATGGAGGAAGCAGAACAAAGAATATCAGACCTGGAAGATAACACAGAGCAATTAAAAAGCTCAAATAAAGATTATGAAAAATTTAAAAATACACAAAAGTGGAACAACCAGGAAATATGGGACACTATGAAAAGACCAAACCTCCGCATCATAGGAATAGAGGAAGGAGAAGAATCTCAAGAGAATAGTATTGATCAGATCTTCAACAGAATAATAGATGAAAATTTCCCCAAACTAAAAATAGACAAGCCCATACAAATACAAGAAGCACATAGGACCCCAAATAGACAAGATCAGAAAAGAAACACCCCACGCCATATCATAGTTAAAATGCTAGATGCCCAAAACAAAGACAAAATTCTGAGGGCCACAAAAGAAAAACAAGTCACATACAAAGGGAAACCCATCAGAATTACAACTGACTTCTCGCCTCAAACCATGAAAGCAAGAAGAACATGGAGCAAAGCATTCCCTGTGTTAAGGGACTATGGATGCCAACCCAGAATACTTTACCCAGCAAAAATGTCGACTATACTTGAAGGAGAGAGAAAAATCTTCCATGACATAAACAAGATGATGGAATACATGTCTGGAAAACCAACTCTTCATAAAATACTTGAAGCAATTCAAAGGGCAGAAGAGAGGAGCAACAATCCTCAAACACCTAGGAAAAGAAACTAACAAAAACATAACCATAGGAGCAAAATCAAAGGCTAGAAGTCCAAATGGATAATAAAGTGAAAGGAAGCAACATCCATCTTTCAATTGTAACCTTAAATATTAATGGGCTAAACTCCCCAATCAAAAGGCATAGACTGGGAGAATGGATTAGGAAACAAAACCCATCTATATGCTGTCTACAAGAAACCCATCTCAATTTCAAGGATAGGCACCAACTTAAGGTGAAGGGATGGAAGAAAGTATTCCAAGCAAATGGTACCAAAAAGAAAGCGGGTGTGGCTATTCTAATATCAGACAAAATAGACTTCAAAGCAAAAGAAATCAAAAGAGACAAAGAGGGCCATTACATCCTTATTAAAGGAACAATTGACGATGAAGATTTCACAATCATAAATATATATGCACCAAACATCAGTGCACCAAACTTTATAAAGACAATTCTTCAGGATCTCAAGGCACAGATTAACCCCAGCACACTAATACTAGGGGACTTCAATACCCCATTAAGTCCTCTAGACAGATCAACAGGACAAAGGATAAACAGAGAGACATCTGAACTAAATGACACAATACACCAAATGGACCTCACAGACATCTACCGAATATTTCACCCAAACACCAGAGAATACACTTTCTACTCAGCACCTCATGGAACATTCTCCAAAATAGACCATATACTGGGACACAGGGAAAAACTCAACAAATATAAAAAGATTGAAATAATCTCATGCATTCTATCAGACCACAGTGCAATAAAACTCAATATCAACACCAGAATAAACCCTACAACCTACAGGAACACATGGAGACTAAACAACACTCTCCTGAATAATGAGTGGGTCAAGGAAGAAATAAAAAAAGAAATAAAAACATTCCTGGAACTGAATGACAATGATAAAACAACACAGCAAAATCTATGGGACACTCTTAAAGCAATCCTAAGAGGGAAGTTTATAGCTCTAAGTGCCCACATTAAAAAAACAGAAAGAGCACAAGTGAATGATCTAACACTGCAGCTAAAAATACTTGAGAGACAACAACAAATGAACCCTAAACGGAGCAGACAAGAAGAAATAACAAAAATCAGAGCAGAGATCAATGAAATAGAAACAAAGAAAACCATACAAAAAATCAATGAATCCAAAAGTTGGTTCTTTGAGAGAATAAACAAGATAGACAGACCTCTAGCCCAGTTAACCAAAAGAAAGAGGGAACAACTCCAAATCAATAGAATCTGTGATGAAAGGGGAAATATCACAACAGACAATGAAAAGATCCAGACAATCATACGGGACTACTTCAAAAACTTATATTCTACTAAGTTTGAAAACCTAGAAGAAATGGATGAATATCTGAAATCCTGGGAATCACCAAAGCTCAACCAAGAAGAGATCGACAGCCTAAACAGACCAATAGTACAGGAAGAAATCGAAGATGTAATAAGTAGCCTCCCAACCAAAAAATGCCCAGGCCCGGATGGATTCACGGCAGAATTCTATAAAATATTTCGTAAAGACTTACAACCATTACTACTTAAATTGTTTAGAAGGATACAAATGGAGGGACTTCTCCCAAATTCCTTCTATGAAGCCAGCATTACGCTACTACCAAAACCAGGGAAAGATACAACCAAAAAGGAGAACTATAGACCCATCTCCCTAATGAACACAGATGCCAAAATTCTAAACAGGATTCTGGCAAATCGCATACAGACTCACATCAAGAAAATCATCCACCATGACCAAGTTGGATTCATACCAGACATGCAGGGATGGTTCAACATACGAAAATCAATAAACATCATCAAACATATCAATGGACTGAAGGACAAAAACCACACCATCATCTCAATTGATGCGGAGAAAGCCTTTGACAAAATCCAGCACCCTTTCATGTTTAAAGTCCTGGAGGGAATTGGTCTGGAGGGATCATTCCTCAATGTAATCAAAGCCATATACAGAAAACCCACAGCCAATATCATCCTAAATGGGGAAATGACAGAAGCATTCCCCTTAAAGGTAGGAACTCGGCAAGGCTGCCCCCTGTCACCACTCCTCTTCAATATAGTGCTAGAAACCCTAGCTAGGGCAATAAGGCAAGAAAAGGAAATTAAAGGAGTTCTAATTGGAAAAGAGGAAGTCAAGCTATCCCTTTTTGCTGATGATATGATTGTCTACCTAAGGGATGCTAAGAACTCCACCAGAAAACTCCTAGAAATGATTAAGAGCTTTGGTAAAGTGGCAGGATACAAAATAAATCTAGAAAAATCAGTAGCCTTTCTGTACACCAACAACAAGCAACTGAAGAAGGACTACAAGGAGACCTTCCCACTCACAATAGCCTCAAAAACAATAAAATACCTAGGAACAAACCTAACCAAAGACACCAAGGATCTCTACAACAAAAATTTTAAACCCCTGAAAAAGGAAATTGAGGAAGACATCAGAAGATGGACAAACCTCCCATGCTCATGGATTGGGAAAATAAATATAGTAAAAATGTCCATCCTACCCAAACTAGTGTACAGATTTAATGCGATCCCAATCAGAATCCCCAAGAGTTTCTTCACAGGCCTGGAAAAAAAAATCCTCAATTTCATTTGGAAAAACAAAAGACCCCGAATAGCCAAAGCAACCCTGAGTGAAAAGAGCAATACAGGGGGGATCGCTATACCAGACATCAAACTATACTATAGGGCTATAGTCATAAAGACAGCCTGGTACTGGCACAAAAACAGACCAGTTGACCAATGGAATAAAACTGAAGATCCAAACCTGAGCTCATACAATTTCAGCCACCTCATATTTGACAAGGGGGCCAAGAAGACACAATGGAAGAAAGACAGCATCTTCAGCAAGTGGTGCTGGCAAAACTGGATCACCACTTGTAGAAGAATGAAATTAAACCCCTACCTCTCACCTTGTACAAAGGTCAACTCCAGATGGACCAAAGACCTCAACGTGAAACCCCAAACTCTGGAGGTGATAGAAGAGAAGCTTGGCAGCAGACTACAAGACATAGGTGTAGGAAAAGACTTCCTAAATCAGACAGCAGCTGCACAAGAAATAAGATCGACAATTGACAAATGGGACCTCATTAAACTCAAAAGCTTCTGTACATCAAAGGAAGCAATAAAGGAAGTGAGGAGAAGACCCACAGAGTGGGAGGAAACCTTCACAGCAGATACATCTGACAAAGCATTAATTTCCAGAGTATACAAGCTACTCAAAAAACAAAGAAGAAAGAAAACAAATGAATCATTCAAAAGATGGAGCAAAGATCTGAATAGAGACTTCACAGAGGAGGAGTTAGAGATGGCCGAGAAACATCTTAAGAAGTGTTCAACATCTCTGATAATTAAGGAAATGCAAATTAAAACCACTCTGAGATATCACCTTACTCCAATAAGACTGGCTAGGATCAGGAACACGAATGATACCAAGTGCTGGAGAGGTTGTGGGGAAAGGGGAACACTCATCCATTGCTGGTGGGAATGTAAACTTGTACAGCCACTATGGAAAGCAGTGTGGAGAACCCTTAGAAGACTCAAAATGAGCCTTCCATTTGACCCAGTCATACCACTCCTGGGTATATACCCACAAGACACATCTTACTGCAAAGATACATGCACAGCTATGTTTATTGCAGCTCTGTTCACAATAGCAAAAAGCTGGAACCAGCCCAGGTGCCCCTCAACTGACGAGTGGATAGAGAAAATGTGGTACATGTATACAATGGAGTTCTATGCAGCGGTAAAGAGGGACAACATCATGAACTTTGCAGGTAAATGGATGGAGCTGGAAGACATTATGTTAAGTGAAGTAACACAGTCCCAGAAAAACAAACGACAAATGGTGTCCCTCATATGTGGATGCTAGTACCAATAACCCAGATATAAACATTTCTCATGGAGAGGGATGCATAGTAAAAGAACAACAACAGAAAGACTGCATCAGAAAATGGACCGAAATGGTGAATTGGGAAGGGGGGAGGGGTGGGTGAGGGACACTGGTGTATATTCGATTAATGCATATTTAATTGACATGAGTTCAACAAGTGCCCAGTTTTGCCTAGACACTGTCTACAGGATACATGGTGTTTTAGGACTTAGTAAAAGTAAATATGTGTATATTAAACAACATTGGTTTACAGACTCTGATAAAAACGGTAATGCATCCGAGTTAAATGGAGATATAATTCACTGTTGTGTAACAACTATTTATAGTGGGTCCTGATGAAACTTACTTTCTAGGTGCCACAAAGGTTTTGATATGAGAGACTTTCTTGCCTCCCCCCCAGAACAAGGAGAAATATGACGATGATGGGGTTGCTCTCCAACTGTAAATTGGAGACAACTATTATAGAGGTAATCTCTTATAAAACTGGTAAAACTGCCTTCTTTAATTGACTAATAGACATAGAACTGTGAAAAGGATTACTCTCTGTTCAGAACCAAATATAACACTAAAGTCCTTAAACTATGCGCTTAAGCAAAATATATCAATACAGGAGCTCTGACATCAGTAATGGATTATTCCACCAGGGAGATGTTGGCCAGGGGATCTAAGGTCCCACAAAAGGTAAAGGCTCCTTGCCTCTAAACTGGGATACCTGCAAGAAGAGAGGCGATAAGGCCCTGCTGCTGAAGACCTGATGTTAACATGGAAAAGATGCATTGAGACCACACATGCAAGTGTACAGATGGCCTCTGGAATACCAGAGAGTGTTACCAAGGGCCACTAAACCAATAAAGCAAATACGGGTCTCCTTGAGTCAAGCAAGACTCCACCGTCAGCACCAGCTACACCTCACCTGCCTGGAAATAATGTGCAGCAGAGGCAGCCATATGCCTGTATATCCCAAATCTAATTGGCTATTGGCTCTCTCCTTGGAGGAATGACCCATGGCTGATGCCACAAGCTTACATTCTCTACAGGTTAGGAGATATCATAAGCCACAGTAAGACCCCGTCATATTTAACAGGAAAAAATGTAGTTCGTGGATCAACATCTCATCTAAACATATATGTCTATAACAAAGTAACCTACCATAACTATTAATGCTGCTTAAATACCTATATATCTAATTGCTTGTGCTTCATTAGTAGGATCGAAAGGTTATTCCTGGACAGACTGTCAGCCCATGAAAGGAAACAGCCAGAATTGACCAGAATCCAAGACAACAGCTCCAGAGAGAGTGGACTGTTCTGCTTCTCATCCACCTGTGCCCCTTTTCTAAGCCCAGGGAATAATCTGCGGAAGAGGGGGCATGGTAGAATGTAAGGGCTGCGATTGGGGTGAAGGGTGAAACTACAGCAATGTAGTCTGGACCCTCATTTGATTAACCTGATTGAACATACAACCCCTCACCCCCCGCTGGAAGGTGGGGCTGTGGGGGTTTGGGCACAACAGCCTGCAAATTGGTTTTACATGAAGGATGCTTGTACTCATGGATTATCACTTATAGCTAAAAAATGGAAAAAAAAACTGAGAGAAATATGCAGGACAGTTATGGCAGAATGCATGATCTCGGTTGGGGTGGGGGTGGGGGGGAAGGGAAAGGGAATTATGCCTGAACTGAATTGGAAAATGATGTATGAAATGCACAAAGCATCAATAAAAAATGTTATAAAAAAAACACTACTGATTTATTTAAGTTGATTTTTGTAACCTGCCACTTTACTGAAAGTATTTATCATTTCTAGTAGTTTAATGGTGGAATCTTGTGGATCTCTTATGTATGCTATCATATCATCTGCTAATAGGGATACCTGGACTTCTCTTTTATAATTAGTATTCCTTTAATTTCCTTCTCTGGTCTTATTGTCCTTTGAAGGGTTTCAAGTACTATATTGAAAAGGAGTGGAGATAGAGGGTCACTCTGTCGGGTTCCTGATTTTAATGATAATGTTTCCAGGTTTTCTCCATTTAGAATGAAATTGGCTGTGGGTTTGTTAAATATAGCTTTAATGATATTGAGGTATGTTCCCTCCAGACCTATTCCTTCTAGGACTTTTAACATGAATGCCTGTTGGATTTTGTCAAAGGCCTTTTCTGCATCTATTGACCTGACCATGAGATTTTTGTCTTCAAGTCCATTTATCTATTTTATGACATTTATTGACTTATATATGTTGAATCATTCCTGCATCTCTGTAGTAGAGCCTACCTGATCATGGTGGATTATTTTTTGATGTGCATCTCTATGTGGTTTGAGAGTATTTTGTTGAGCATCTTTGCATCTATGTTCATTAAAGGTATGGGCCTATAGTTTTCTTTGTTGTATCTTTATCTGGTTTTGGCATTAGAGTGATTCTGGCTTCATAGAAGGAGTTTGGCAGTTCTCCCTCTGATTCTATCCTTTTGAATAGTTTGAGCAGTTTTTGTTGCAGATCTTCTTTGAATGTTTGGCAGAATTCTGCTGTAAAGCCATCTGGGCATGGTTTGTTTTTAGTCAGGAAGTTTGTATTCTGTTTCAATTTCCTCCTTTGTTATAGGTCTGTTAAAGCTGTTGTCCTCTTCCTGATTTAACTTTGGTGGTGTCCATGTCTGTAGAAATTCATCCATTTCATTTAGGTTTTCAAATTTAATGGAATATAGATTTTTGATGTTTTGGATTTTTGGATTTTTTTTGGTGTCTGTTGTGATGTTTCCCATTTCATCTCTGATTTTATTGATTTGGAATTGCTCTTTCTTTCTTTTGGTTAGCTCTGCCAAGGGCCTGTTTGTTTTATTTATCCTTTCAAAAAGTCAACTCTTAGATTCATTGATTTTTAAAATTATTTTTTGTTTCTATTTCATTGATTTCTCCTCTGATTTTTTGTTATTTCTTCTCATCTACTAGGTTTAGGATTCATTTGTTCTTGCCTTTACAGAGTCTTGAGTTGTTCTGTTAAGTCTTTTATATGTGCTCTTTCTAATTTCTTAATATAGGCACTAAGAGCTATACATTTCTCTCTTAGGATGCTTTTAAGGTGTTCCAGAGTTTTTGTTGCATTGTATTCTTATTTTCATTAAATTCCAGGAATACTTTTATTTCTTCCTTGATTTCTTCTTTAATCCATTGATCATTTAGGATGGTGTTGTTTGATCTCCATGCATTCCTGTGTTTTTTGGAGCTTCCTTTGTTGTTGATTATAAGCTTTTACTGCATGGTGATTTGATAGAATGAATAGAATTATTTCAATTCTTTGAATTTGTTGAGATTTGTTCTATGTTCCAGAATGTGATCAATTTTAGAAAAGTTTGCATGCACTGCTGAATATAAAATGAATTCTTTGTTGCTTGAGTGGAATAGTTTGTAGATGTCCATTAGTCCATTTCTTTCTTTCTTTCTTTTTTTTTTTTTTTTTTTT
>VZQC01000258.1:686356-764958 GCA_009823505.1 Rhizomys pruinosus | reverse complement strand
TCCTACTAATGAAGCACAAGCAATTAGATATATAGGTATTTAAGCAGCATTAATAGTTATGGTAGGTTACTTTGTTATAGACATATATGTTTAGATGAGATGTTGATCCACGAACTACATTTTTTCCTGTTAAATATGACGGGGTCTTACTGTGGCTTATGATATCTCCTAACCTGTAGAGAATGTAAGCTATCTGCTTGCTTTTTAGAGCCATTTGCTTGGAATAGTTTTTTCTATCCTTTCACCCTAAAGTAGTGTCTATCCTTGAAGGTGGATTCATTTCTTGAAAACCCACAACAAAAAGGTGGGTTTTCTTTTTTGATCCACTCAGTTAGTCTGTATCTTTTGACAGTGGAGTTAAGGCCTTTGACATGTAATAATAATATTGAAAGGTATGTATTGGATACTGTCAAGTTAATTTCTTAAGTTTGTGGATCTATTTTGAGTTTCCATTTTTATACTCTCCTTTGTTTTCTTACTGTAACCTCTTGACTGTGCTCATTCTTGTCCTCCGTCCTTTGTATTGTTTTGAGTAATCTTTGTAGGGCTGGTTTGGTAGGCATGAATTCTTCCAGCCTATTCATGTCATAAAAATTTTCAGTTCTCCTTCAACCTTGATAGATTAGTTTTTCTGGATAAAATATTCAGGGTTGGCATCCACGTTTGTTTGGACATGGGAATACTTTGGTTCAGGCTCTTTTGGCTTTCGTAGATTGCATTGAGAATTAAAGTGTGATTCTGATGGGTTTTTCTTTATATGTAACTTGTTTTTCTAGCAGTCTCCAATACTCTCTTTGTTCTGTATATTTAATATTGTTTCTATGATAGCCATATAGTCATATCTAGTTGGTGTTCTATGTGCTTCTTGAAATTCTATAGGTAGTTCTTTCCTTCATTTTGAGTTTTCCTCTATAATTGTGTTGAAGATCTGTTCAACGCCATTGACCTGAGATTTTTCTCCTTCCTGTATGCCTATAATTCTTAGATTTGGTCTTTTCATGTTGTGCTACAATTTCTTCACGTTCCATTCTTTTTTTTTTCTTTAATTTTACATAGTCTTTGTTTAATGACTCCAGAACTTCAACTTTGTCACCCAGTCTGATGTTCTATTTTCTGTTTCATTTATTCTGCTTGTGGGGCTTTCTGCTGTTGTTTCCAATTGGCTTATTGTGTTCTTCGAATTCATGCAGATTTTTGTTTTGCATTTTCCTTAATATTTCTATCTCTTTCGTGAATTCTTTTTTTTTTTTTCTTTTGGTATTCTTGAGACAGGGTCTCCCTTTAGTCTCAGCTGGCTTGAATCTCACTCTGTAGACTAGGCTGGCCTTGAACTCACAGAGATCTGCCTGCCTCTGCCTCACCAGTCAGTGCTGGGATTAAAAGCATGAGCCACCACGCCTGGCTGTGAACTCAGTTTTTGAATCATGAATTATTTGTTTTTGATATTTCATTAAGCTACATATTTGTATAGTCCTGAACTTGCATCATGCTCTTTGAGTTGTTAGTTTGTGTTTTCTTTAAGTTCTTTGACCATGTTTATAATTAAACTTTGGAGTACAGGTGTTCTGCAGACTCATTTTCATTGTAGCACCCTTCTGCAGGTGGAGTGGGTTTTGTCAGGAACACATTCTCTGGTGTTTCATATTATTTATGTTTTTGCACTGCCATTTGGGCATATGGATGTTATGACTAGTAGGTATTTCTGTTTGGCTTTTGTTTAATTGAGTTTCGATATATTTGTATTGCTAATATACCTAGGTTAGTTTTTGTTCTGAGCCCTAGGTAGGTAAGACTGTCCCAAAAATCAAGAGTCAAATGGGGTTTGGGATTAACTGAGGTGGTGTTTAGAACCTATAGCTAGGGTGGTTGGCAACTCAGGGTAAGGGAGTTATTACAGGGAAGGGATTGGTGTCTGTTGGGATCTTAGTCTGGGTGAGAAGAGGGTTGAGAGGGAGGACTGAATTGGGTGGCTGGTGGGAATGGTCTGAATTACCAATATCAACCCTGGGGCAGGCAGGTCTGAGAGGCAAGGTCAGCCAGAGAGGTTGGTAGCAGGGAAGGCCCACTAAGGAGGGGTGTAGTGGTCTGTGCTAGAGTGTTTAGCCAGTTTTGGTTAGGGAGATAAGTCAGAGTTCTAAGGTAGAAAATTAGGTGCTTGCCTGTGTCCCAGGCTGGCAGGGTGAGGGTAGGGAAGCTATGAGGAAAGGAAAAGCAGGTTTCCTCTTACCAGCTTCCTAGTTGTCTAAAACTGTCTGGCACATCAGGTGTGCCAGGAGAGATGGAGTTTGGAATGCCTGCAGGAGGACTGAGCAGCCTATGCTGGGGTGGTTGGCAACTCAGGGTAAGGGAAGGGATTGGTGTTTGTGGGAATCCTAGTTTGGGTGAGAACTGAATTGGATGGTGGCTGGAGTCGACTTACCATAGTCCTCCCTGGGGCAAGACTGAGAGGCAGGCCAAAGCCAGAGAGGTTGGAGAGGGGAATGCCCACCAAGGGGGCGCTCAGTGGTCTCTGTTAGGGTGTTTGTCAGTTTCAGTTAGAGAGATAGATCAGAGGTCTAAGGTGGAAAATTAGGTGTCAGCCTGTGTCCCAGGCTGGCAGGGTGAAGGGTGGGACGGCTGTGAGGAAAGGAAAAGTGGGTTTTGACTTCCCAGCTTCCTAGCTGGGCAAAACTGTCTGGCCAGTCAGTTGTGCAAGGAGAGATGGGGTTTGGATGCCTGGAGTGAGACTGAGCTGCCAATGCTGGGGTGGTTGGTGACTCATAGTAAGGGAGTTGGTCCAAGGAAGGGATTGTCTGCAGGGATCCCAGTCTGGGTGCGAACAGGGTAGGGGTATGGGAGGAGGACTCCAGATTTCTTGATGTTAGCCTTTTTGACTGAAATAAAGTAGTATCTAAAAGTAGTCTAAAATTTCATTTCCTGATGACTAAGTATATTGAGCACATTTTAAAATAGTTGCTGGCCATTTGTATTTCTACTTTTGAAAAGTGTTAATATCATTAGCTAATTTGTTGATTGGCAGTTTAATTTCCTTGTTGCTTAATTTCTTGAGTGTGTGTGTGTGTTGCATCACTCATTATTTATTTATTTTTAATTGATGTTTTGTGTATTTCATACATCATTTTTCAATTTAGTTTAGGAATATTCCTCTTTCCCTTCCTCCCACCCCATCCCACCCCAGCCCACCCCACCCCAGATCATGCATTCTTCCATAACTGTCCTGCATCTTTCTCTCAGTCTTTTTTTTTTTATGCTTAGGAATTCACATTTTCCTCCATTAGTTTTATATTGCTCTAAAATATGGATACATACTCTCCACCAATATACAGAAATTACAGAGTATGAAAATAATTGGTAGGTGGATTCTAGAACTCATTGAGAGATTCACATTATAACAACATAGCTGTTTTCAGATAAACAGAAATATAATGATAATGTCATTCAGCTTGCCTTTCATCTGGGGGATTTGGTGTTGAAGTTCTTTAGACATTCTGGACATTGACTCCATTTCTGAAGTATAGCTGGTAAAGATCTCCCATTCTGTGGCTGTTTTCTCTGCTAGTAGTTCTTATGCTATGCAGAGGCTTCTAATCTCATGTAGTCTTGTCAGTTGATACTTGGTGCTGGTTCCTGTGCTACTGGTGTTCTGTTTACAATATTCTTGCCAACTCCAATGTCTTGAAGAGTATTCTGTTTTCTTCTACACGTTCTGCATTGGGGGTTTTACATTAAGGCATTTGATGCATTTTTAATTGATTTTTGTACAAGGTAAAATATACTCATCTAATTTTAGTCTTCCTTAGGTGGGTATTGAGTTTTGCAAGAGCCATTTCTTGAATAATATACTATCTTTTATCCATTACATGTTCATTCCAGCTTTGTCAAAAATTAGGTGGCCAGAGCTTTGTCAGTTTACTTCTGGATCCTCCATTTTGTTCTGTCTGTTTTAATGCCAATACCATGTTCTCTTTATCATTACACGTGTAGAGAGCATAGACAATATTTTGTTGCAAGATGAACTTACCCCACAATAAATACTCTAATAACAGATAAATAATAATACTGACAAACTTTTTTAAATTTAGAGTTTAACAGTGGATCTAAAACTATTTTATAGTAGGATATGTGTAATCTTTCATCTTAATTAAAATGTTTACTTTTACCTTATAAATGAAAATCATTTCTAATTATTCCTTTGATTTCATATCTATTCTCTCATAGTACTCAAGGTGATTTTTTATTAAAGTTAGTTCAAAAGAAAAACAGCTAGACAGGGCAAAGAATAAACATTTAACCAAACACCTGAAACTTCCTGTCTGTTTTAAAACCTTCCCTGAATATATTACCAATGACACTGGTGGCAATCAACTTCTTTCTGTGGTAGCTGAATGCACACCATTGCAGTGCTGCACTGGAGACTCCACCATATCAGGGTTCCCTTTAAATGCACAAGCATGTGGAATATGTGGGAAGTCATAACCATGTCGGTCTTATCTGCTAATAACATTCTAATGGGCTGAGAAAGCATATAATAACTCACTCCAAGTTGGATTTAAAAATCCTGACCACTGAGCATGTCGAGTTTTCAGATGACACATCATAGACCCATGACATCCCATTTTTAGATGTGAAGCACAGACAATTTTTGCCTCCACAGAATTTTGTCATTATTTCATTGTGATTTTCTGCCTACACTTTAAAATTTGTATGGTTTAAAGTGAAGAAGCCAGTGAACTGCTTAAAGATTTTCATGCTACCAGTACATTCTTTCTTACATTAAAGTAACAAGAACAATACTAATCTCATCCAGAGAGAAGCAGATAGCCTTGAAAAGGCATGAAAGACAAGATTTTCCAATTTCTCAGCTTCAGCTTAATTAACCTGAGGCAGAATTATATTTTCTAATTCCAAGAGAAAAGCCTTTGTTATTTTACTGTGATATTTAGATAAAAATATAATGGAGACACACACCTTTAATCCTAGCACTCGGGAGGCAGAGGCAGGTGGATCTTTGTGAGTTCAAGGCCAGCCTGGTCTACAGAGTGAGTTCCAGGACAGCTGGGGCTACAGGGAGACCCTGTCTTGAAAAGACCAAAACAAAGAAAAAGTATATAATGGAGAAATTATTTTGCAAGCAATGAGGGAAACAAAATCTCCATATTAATTTATTTAGTTTAGACTTGTATATCTGAGCTGATGTAGACATGTGACTTCTACAAATTTACATACAAGATGGAGAGCTAACTCTTTGAAGATAACTCGCAGGAGAGCAGTACTTCTGTTTTATGCACTGACCATAGTGGCAATGATAGTCAAATATTTACTGTGCATACCTGTGATTCTACAGTTGAAAAATGGTAACATTCAGTGTGATAATTGTCCTTGGACCGTCTAACTAGCAGTATAACTCTATTCAACTTCTTTAAGTTTTAGTCATTTCTCCTTTCCACAAATATTTTTATGATAATTATTGTACTTATTGAGGATTCAGTTATGCATTCTCTTATGCCTAGATAGAACACTATCTAGAAGTATAACTATCTCTGAAAATAGTGTCTGCTAGGAATTAGGAAGTGATATCACCAAACGGGCAGTTATTAAGGCCAGTAGGGAGTCTAAGGGGAAATAGATGAAGAAAATCTGTTTTAGACTGGTTACCAGGAAGGCAGTAATAAAGACGTTGTGAGCTGAGTCTTGGGTAAACAGGATAGGAGCTGGCCAGGCAAAACACATCAGGAAACATGTATTTTATTCTTTTGCATCTTCAAGATATATCTTCTTTTGAAGTGTTGGATATTACAAATTGGAAAGTGAGTTAAAGACTTTGGAGAATAGATTTTTATGTTATCTTATGGAATTTGAATTCCACTTGTAAGCCATGTGGAGACAATGGTTTTAAGCAACAGATTTTTTCTTTGTATTAGAAGAATCTCTGCAGGCAGTGCTAAGGGGAAGTAGGTCATGGGAAACTTCTAGAAAGACTACAGAATTTTGTGCCCTAGATGTCAAATAAACCACTTTGGGGATTCCAGAGAGCCCAAGGAAGCAGCTCCTACTTTCTCGGGCTTCATTTTGCCACGCACTGAAGATAGAACACAGAACATGAACATCCTGATTTGTTGTCAATTTCTTCTCTTGTGCTGGACAATTTCCTGGAAAGGGATTTTTGTCTCAGTAGATAAGTTTGTCTAAAGCAACCAAGGGAGGGACTTCTACCTAATGAATCTTTATTTCTCTGTGTTACCACTTTTTTTGTCATCACTATCTGCCTTTTTACGTCATAGACTTGCACACTGAAAAGTGACTCTATCCATTGAAATATAGCATGTCCAGCCTTCCATGAGGTGTTCTTCCTCTCTGGTCCAGGGCTCACAGTTCCAGAGGACTGCAAGCCCTGGGATTGTTCCAGCCAGCTGGTTAACAACCTGGGCCTAGCCCTAGTAGAGAGGGGAAGGAGATTGGAAGCAATGCCCAATGAGGGAGAGAGAGGGAGAGAGAGAGAGAGAGAGAGAGAGAGAGAGAGAGAGAGAGAATATAAAGAAGGGACAGACTCAAAGACTAGACTGGGAGAAATTCCCTGAAGAAATAACTCAGTTTATTGCTGTAATCTGGGGTCTTTATACAAGACCTTGTGGGGGTTGGGGAATACAGGATTGGGGGTTGGGACATACAGTATTTCACACCATATACTCCAGACCACTACAGAAATCTGACAATGCTTTGGCTAAACTATCAAAGACATTTGACACCAAGCAGGTTTCAAAGGCAGCCTGAGGGCTGGGAGTTGCTTGCTGTCTTCCTAAGTGCTTCTGCCAAACAGAATCCCTACAATCCATGGAGTTCTTTTAGGCACTACTTGTTTCTCAGAAATTCATAGCTATAATATATTGCTTCAAGTAGAGTGTTTATAGTGCTTCATAACCATTTTAAACAGGTAAGGGTCCATTTTCACTTTTACAGTAACTAAGCAGTTCCATAACCTATTCTGCTAATAATGTCTTTGGCAGCCTTTGAATTGAGGAGTCTACAACGCTATTTCCAGAAAATCTACCTTCAGTTTCATCTCAGTGGGGCTCATGGCATGGCATTACTTAAATTTACCTAAATTCTGCAGGATGCATTTGTGATAATTGAGAGACCAGTATTAGAATACATAGATCATTGAGAAGGTTGAAACAAGAATAGTGGAGGCTGCTATAGTTTAAATGCATAGCCTCCAAAGTTTGGTTGTTTTTATGTGATCAGGGTATAAGGGATCTCTTCTGTATGAGCTTGAGGACAGAGATGTCCTCTCTTGATCTTCTTCTGATGTTCTTCCAGAATACATCAGGAAACCTAAAAGAAACTGGCACCTTACCCTTGGATTTCTTAACATCTAAGAGTATGAAAAATTAATTTCTGATTTTTTATGTTATTCAGTCTATGGGATCTTCTTCTAGTAGCATAATATTAAGTAAAACAGATACTGGTTACATATGACTATTATGTTGTTATAATGAATACTTTATTTTGAAAATAAAGGTGCTTTAGAACTTGATGGAGAGGCTGGAGCACTTTTTAAATGAATGCCAAAATAATGCCTGAACACACATCAATATAGCAATGAGATGAATTTTGGTGAGGGCTTAGAGAGGAAAATAATAAGAAAAGCCTAACCTGTTATGAAAATGATTTAAATGCTCATAACCAAAATACTGATTAATGAAAATCGCAGGGTAAGGCACGGAAAACCTCTCTATGAGTTATTGTTCAGAGAGGCCCCAGGAGCACCCAAAAGAACATGGGCTATTGCCATTATTCTTAATTGCTCACCATGTCCAAATGATAAGTCCTCATTGCTAAAGACACCACATACTTTGGTTGTAAAGCATCAGAAAATATCATTCTAAAATTGACAAGGAAGATCTCCTTGATTGTTAGCTGTCATCGTTCTAGAAGTTGTTATGAAAACTGCTGGGGGAGAAAATATATCAATAGTATTACCTGGCACTGTACTGTACATGCTACGATACCATCCTTCCAGGCAACTTATGCCACTGGCACAATAGTGGTATGTCAGTTATGGGGGCAACCAACTGCTTTCTGGTTGGATGTGCAGTCTGCTCCACAGGAGGAATTTCATGCCTGGTACTGTAAGCTTGGTAAAAAGCCAATGACTGGGGAGATCACAGCACTAGAGGGGAATTTACTGGTGATATCTCACTAACTGGTCATGTTGTCAAGCTATCTCCTTAATATTTGTGTTTGTACCTGCAGATTTGGGTTGCTTTCAACCTTGGTCAAAAAAGGTTCATTTTTCAGTGGGTAGAGGTTAATTTAGAGACTCTTAACTGGTCAAACTGCTAAGAATATGTGACTGCAAGTGTTTAGCTGTAGATGGGTAACCTATACCAACCCTTCCCCATTCAAGACTAGTGAACTTCAAGGAAGAGTGGACAATAAGGACATAAGTGCTGAGGATGTGGAGGAGATTTATGAAATCTGTTCTTTGGATATAACAGGGCTGATGTACACTTCAAGTGACAGCAGTTGTGGTGGTCTGCACGATAGCTGCACAAGATCTGTGGCCCTGCTGAGTTCCATGTTCTGGCACTGGAATGTTCGGTCTCTGCTTCAGATCTCCTCACCACAGCTCCAATATGACAATCACCACTGGCTGGGGCTCTAAACTGATCTGATCCTGATTCTACCAGGTTTTATGTTTTGCCTGCTCTCTTCCCAGGGTTCAGAAGATCTCTAGTTCTGAGGTTGGGGCTTCCAGCAGCACAGCCTGCCTCTGTGTAGTTCTGGCTGCCTGATGTTTGAGACCTTCCTCCATCCGTCTTCTCTCAGGCAGTGGTGCTAAGATGGCAGGCAGCCTGCTGTGTGGGGATAGGCTGGGTTCAGATGCCTGTAGCCTTAGCATTGCTTCCTTTCCTGTTTCTCCCAGACTGTTCTAAGCATAAACCGTAGATGGGGTAGGGCTGCAGTTGCTCATCCTGTAACCTTGGCTCCCACAGGCAACTTTTTTCCACCTGTCTTTTAGAAGTGGTTTCTAAGTTCATTAATTTTTATCTTCAGTACATTTTTAAGGATTGGAAACATTTTTCTTTTATTTTATATTTCTCATTTACCCTTAATTTTTAGGGTAGAAACTTATTAATCATTAAATGCAAACATTTTTAGTTGCTAGTACGGTGTGAAAAATCAAGAGTTGATATTGTAGAACAAAGCTATAACATTACTTTGTAGTTTTCCCTATATAATTTCTGAATGAGTTAAAAATTCATTTATATGCAAAGTATTGCTATTTGACAAATGGACCTGGAGGATATTTTATGCCCTGCACTGATTTTGTCTGTACTGCTGCTAAAGCGATAGCTCAAATTACAACCAATATTTCAGGTCATGCAGTGACATCTAGTGTGTAGAGGAGACAGTATTTTGGATTCACATTCCATTTCAACTCTCAGAATAGATAGATAGATAGATAGATAGATAGATAGATAGATAGATAGATTTAATCTTCTCATTTCCCCTGAAAAATGTAAATATAGCGATTGATTTCTTGTATTTAAAAGCTAAAACATTTCATTTAAACAATTAAAACACATTAAATAGATTAATATAAATTCCTAGAAAATGTTTAGAGAAAATTTATAAATAGATTTTTTTTTTCTTTTTCAAGACAGAGTCTCCCTGTAGCCTCAGCTGTCCTGGAACTCACTCTGTAGACCAGGCTGGCCTTGAACTCACAGAGATCTGCCTGCCTCTGCCTCCCCAGTGCTAGGATTAAAGGGGTGTGCAACCACACCCGGCTAAATAGATTTATAAAAAAAATAGATCAGCTAGAACAAAGTTTTTCTCAAGGCCAGTCAAGTAGTTGTGTCTAAATAAATAAGAGATGCCATTGGCTGTGAGTGCACAATTGTGTAGTTCTTCATCTTTTGGGACCATGCCATGCAAGGTTCTTGTCCATTAGTGGTTTCTGAATCTGACTGTGGCAAAAGGGATTTTATTTTTTGGCTCAGGAGTCTATAAATTTAGGAATATGTCTCAATTTACTTCATGAATTAAGTGTGGGAAATCTGTCTATAATTATCAATTTTAAAATTTGACTATAAGGTCTAATTTGCTTTAACATCAAACTTATTTTTACCTTTTAATGTAATTTTCTATCATTTTCATCCTGTGCTGTGTTGTTTGTTTTTACTTGCTTGATAAATATTCTGTTACCAATACAATGAATTCTCTTAGAGGATCTATGACTTTAGTTTCTCAGAGAATTTAGAGAATCACCAGAGAATAAAGCCACACAGGCAGAAAATAGTGTAGTTTAAGATTGACTCAAACAATTCAAATCTCATGGTGGCTCATTTTAAGCCATAGCATTGAAATATATTTTTGTTTCCTCTCAATTTGATTTCCAATCAAAGTGATTCCAAACAACCAGTATAAGAATAAAAGTTTCTGAAGTACATATAATTCCTTCAAGTCTTGTATAGTCCATTGACATTTTGCTACTTAGAATAACATCTCACAGGCTGCATGTTGCTAGACTCCTTACCTTCTCACACTAAGCCAATTTATTTGGCAAGTGATTACTAAGGACCTGTGGCACAACAGCAATAGAAACCTCTGCAGGATTAGCAAAAAGACCCTGCTTTGGAGTTGGAGAAATGGCTCAGTGGTTAAGAGCATTGACGATTCTTGCAGAGGACCTAGGTTCAGTTCCCAGTACCCAAATAGTGGCTAACAATCATCCATAACTCTAGTTCCAGGGGGATCTGATACACTCTTATGACCCCCATGTTCAGTGCACAGCATGGGAGCATAAATGCAGGCAATATACTCATACACATAACATCAAAATAATAAGTAAAATACTTTTTAAGTACTCTGCCTTTGAGGACTGTCTGACAGATTGAAATCAAGCACATAGAAGGTAAAAACATGGGTGTTGAATAGCATAAGCCATGGTGGGGCTTTGTTAAGTTGGGTGACATTGGTGAAGAAATGACATTTCAGTGAGGCAGAGAAGGGATCTGGGAGAATAAGGTTTCAGGTATAGAAAATTCTAAACACAAAGGCAAGAGTGTTACTGTTAAGACTCAGGAAGAGTACAACACCTGATATGATGATAAAGCATAAGAGAGAGGGGGAGGGGGAAGAAAACAAGTATGGAAAGAAGACAGGTAGTCAAAGAGATGTTTAGTGGATTGATGTTATCAGATGGTTCTGAGCAAGGAAGTGGCAAGATCTAATTTTTATTGTAAATGGGTCATACTTGTTATCTTTAGTAGGACCAGTTATGTCCAAAGAAAGAGTACAAGGGCTCAAGTCATCCTGTACCACTGAACTTGGTGGAAGAAGTAATATGATATTTGGGGTGGATTCCTCAGAACTGGGTGACAGTTTGTGAGTCACAGCAGCAAATGCAGTCCAAATAAATAAAACACTACCATTTACCTCTGGAAGGACCAATGTGGATAGAAAGAATAAGTTGCTGATTACTATAAGGAAAATGAATGTAGAAGAACCAGAATTGGGGTGGGGGAGATTAAGAGGTCAATTTTGGACAAGTCAACTTTGGGAATTTTGTTATATCCCCAATATAGAGGACAACAGGACATTTTGCATGGAGATCTGACTTTAAGAAAAAGGACTGGGTGTTGGGAGCTGCGAAGTGCCGAGCCTCAAAGATGGCGCCGGTTTCCGCCTCCCACCCCCACGGGGATGAGCGCTCCATGCAGTAAACATGTCCTTATTTGGTTTGGCCTTGCTGAAGCCCTCTGTTCCGCATAGAGATATCCTATCCTTGAGACCCACGTGGTGGAAGTTGATTGGTTGTGACATGCCTTATAGGTGGTGAACCAGGAAGCGAAAGGGAGAGAGCGGATGTAAGGATACCTGAATAAACTGCTCGAGGAAGATCACTCTTGAGTCTCCTCTTCTTTGGCTGGACGAAGGGGGTCGCGGCGACTGGGCTGCAGGTACACATTTAGAAGACTCTATGTATTATTGTATTTGAAGACAACAGACCAGGTAAGATAGCTTAAAGAAGTGCATGCTGGGGCATGCCTTTAATCCTAGCACTGGGGAAGCAGAGGCAGGCAGATCTCTGTGAGTTCTAGGCCAGCCTGGTCTACAGAGTGAGTTCCAGGCCAGGTGGGGATATAGGGAGACCCTGTCTCAAAAAACAAACAAACAAACAAACAAACAAACAAACAACAACAAAAAGAAGTGCAGGTGGAAGAGAAAGAAAGTTTGAGAGGATGCTCCATATATGGTGGCTTCTAGACGCTCCTAGCCTTGGCAGATTTCTAGAAGCACCTAGTGCTTGTTGAAAAACTGGCTATGCCTGTTATCTCACCAACAGAGGTTCTGATTTAATGAGTATATTTGAGGTTTTGATATCATTGTAGTTTTAAAACTAATGAGATGATTCTTATGTGTAGCCAGAGCTGGGAAAGAGAAACATTGGTCTAAAATTCATATACACAAATGGTTGTATGGCAAAGTCAACAGAAAGTATGGTTAGAAAGGTAAAAGAAAGGGTTAGAAGATGATAGCAGCCAAGAGCACTGGATGCTCTTGCAGAGGACCTGGGTTTGATTCCCAGCACCCACATGGTGGCTAATAACCATCCATAACTCCAGTTGTGAGGAATTCAAGATTCTTTTCTGACCTCTGCAGGCATTGCACAATATGGATGTACTTACATACATGCAGGCAATACACTCATACACTAAAATTAAAATAATAAATAAAATATTTTAAAAGAGACATAAAAACAAATGAGAGAACTGTATTGCACACTTGAACCAGAAAATTTTCAAGGAGGGGTCACCAAATATTCCAGAAGGAGAGAATGGAACACTGTTCGATACCTGGTAAAGTGGGAGATGATGACAGACCAGAGTAGACCCACTACATGGATATGGATGAAAGAAAAGGAGAGTGAGAAGAGAGAATGAGAAGAGGAAAGCACAAATCAGACTGTCCAGAGGTGTTGCTGTATTTATAGAAGAGGAACAGTGAATGATGATGCATAATTGAAGGATAATATTTAAATCTATTCTCTCTCTTTCTCTCTGTATATGTGTGTGTATGGGTCTCTCTGTGTGTGCAAGGCTTTGTGGAAGCCAGAGGTTGAATGTAGATGTCTTCATCTACCACCTTATTTTTTGAATCAGGGTCTCTCATGAACTTGGATTACCTCACTTCTGCTAGCCTAGCTGGTTAATATGCTCCAAGGATCCACACGTCTCTGTCCCCCACCACAGCTCGTTAACTTTTCATGTGGGCTTCAGGGGATCTGAACTTTGGTCCTCGTGCCTACACAGCATTCACTTTACTGACTGAGCCATCTTGCCAGGTCTTTATCTATTTCTTCCGAAGAACAGTAATAAAGCATGTTTTATGGTGGCTATGGGAATGATACAGTAGAAAAGAAGACATTTATTAAGGAGGAGAAAGGAGACATTTCTAGAATGCCCTTAGGATAAACAGAGGAGCTTGGTTGAAGTATAAAAATTAGGATGATGGCTATAGATTGGAGCCCAACTAGTTCAGCCACAGATGTTCAGCAGAGAGGGCAGAATGTATGGGTCCAGACTCAGGAGTCTTGTATGGGACCCTGTAACTATATTTCAAGTTATTTTATATTTACTTGGCTTCAGTGAACTAGAAATACATGAAGGGAAAAGTGTTGGAGGTCAGAGGAAAGACTGGAAAAGTAAGTGAATCAGGACCACATGAGATTAGTTCTTATGAAACTGAGTGCATGCCAGTCAGCATGCTTCTGCATTTTGCTCTAATCACAGTCACCTGTGTGAATATTGCTTCAGAATAAATAAAGTGACCGGCCAAGGGAATCGATTTTACCTGGGTTTGGGGACTTGCCAAATGAATTCAATAAACAAGATCAAAGCAAGGTTATTCTGGGTGAATACAAAGAAGTTCTCATAGTGATGAGCCTGCTATCTTATTCTGATAAAAGAGAGTTTAAAATGGAAAGGACAGGAGTGGCAGGAATAGGTGGCCAAATAAGAATAACTCAGGGATAAATAGAAGGTTGAAGATTACGTGGAGCCTGAAAACCATTGTGCTGGAAGGAGAAGGCGTGGTTACTGGTTGAAAGTATAGTCATTAGTGATCTTTGTGTGCATGGCTGTGGGTGACAGGGCTGAGTTAAATGAGTGGCCAGGGAGTTACAATGCTTCTCTCTGAGGCCACTGAAACCAGAAACGACTAAAACTCATGACCGAAGGCATGTTGAAGGAAGATGGTGATCTGGATCCAGTCCTTCAGGGGAAAGGGAGATGGCCCCAGAGTCTGTAGTTGGCAACCTCCCAAAGTAATGTACCAATCATGAGAATTCAAAAGTAAGACTTTAAGGAACAGGGAGGGTCAATTGGATGTGATAATGAGCATGAACCACATCCTCATCACTTCCCAGCACTGTGAGGAACGTGTGGAAGAACAGACGCCCATCTAAAGCCACAGACATTTCCAAGAGATGATAGAAAAGTAGTTGTCATAGTTTTATCAATTTGATACAAAACTAGACATGCCTGGGAAGAGGGAATCTCAGTTGAGAAATTTCTTCTATCTGATTGGACTATGGGCAAGTATGTGAGGAATTTTCTTTTTTAACATTTTTATGAAGTTTTGTGCATTTCATACATTATTTCTCATTCTAATCTAGGCTCATCTCCTCTTCCATGCCCCCCACCTGACCCTAGTTCATGCACCCTGCCATTCCTGCCCTGTATCTTTTTCTGATTCTTTTCACAGTTTTTCAAAGCAGAGCATTATTGTTCTTGGGGGAACTTTACAGTTTCAGTCTGTTCCTTGTCCCAGTTCCTCTGCTGTTGTAGTTCCCTCCAACCTGTATTGCTTCAACATAGGCATACACACACACACACACACACACACACACACACACACACACATATATATATATGTATATGTCACACCCATACTAAACATATCATCAGTACACAAACTGTCATTTCCATATCATATTTCAGCATTCACATTTTAAAAAATTTTATAGTACTCTAAAATATGCCTACATATCCTCCACCCATATACCAAGATTACAAAGTCTTGTAATAAGTGGTGGGTTAATTCTAGGGCCCGTTAAGGGATTTGCATTATGAGAGCACAGATGCTTTCTGGGAAAGGGGTATATAACATTGATATTGCTCAGTTTGTGTTATAACTGGGTGCTGGGTGTTAGTATCCACAAATGAGGGATATCATTCATCCTTTGTTTTTTCTGGGACTGTGTCACTTCACTTAGCATAATATCTTCTAGTTCCATCCATTTATCTGCAACATGTGGTTCATCTACACAATGGAGTTCAATGCAGCTGTAAAGAAAGATGGCATCAGAAACATTTTCTTGATTGCTGATTGATTGATGCTGGAGAGCCCATCCCATTGTGGGTGGTACCATCTCTGGGCAAGTGGGCTAAAATTGTGTAAGAAGGAAACCTGAGCAAGCACTGGAAACAAATCAGTAAACAGTGGGTCTGTGTGGACTCTGGTTCAGTTTCTGTTTCAAGCTCTAGTTGCTTTTGTCCATGGTCTTTGTCACAGTAACAGAAGGCAAATTCGGGCAGTAATATTTGTAAATTCATTGATAGTAGCATCAAGTATGATAATCAGGAGCTGGAGTGCTCATATTCAGCCATAGCTCCTGTACTTACTGCCTTGCCATGTGAATGCCTTGGTTGCTTGTCTTCCTCATCCATAAAGCTGGGACAAAAACAATATATATATATATATATATATATATATATATATTTTATATATAGATAGTTGGTCTTTTAGAACGGGTCTACCTGTAGCCCCAGCTGTCCTGGAACTCACTCTGTAGACCAGGCTGGCCTTGAACTCACAAAGATCCCCCTGCCTCTGCCTCCCAAGTGCTAGGATTAAGGGCTGCACCACCATGCCCGGCAGCAGTATATTTTCTCATAGGACCACTGTACAGAATAAATGAGTTAATATATGTTAGAACACTTAGGACATCTTCAGAATGTTCAGTCAATAAGTGTTAGCCATGACTATGATCACTCATTTTTAATTTGCTTTTGAGAATGGAAATATTTTTTATTATTATTAATTGTTAATTTGCTTTTGGAGAGAGAAAAAGATATGCCTGGAAAAAATGTGTAGAATTGTTTTCTGTCCATCTGAGTTTACTCCAATTCTGTCTGAACATTTGGTCTCCATTTGATATATACATATATATATATATATATATATATATATATATATATATGTCTGTCTGTCTGTCTATGAGTCTGTGTGTGTATGTCTCCCTGAAGCATTAAAATATTAAGAATTCTTAACACAAGTTATTTGTAATTTAAAATTTCTTAGAATATTTTGAGAAAAGGAATCCCAAATAAAGGAGACATCTGTTGGGTGCTTGAGCTGCAGAAATAGTTTGGAATTTTAAACTAAATGCAATAAGTGACCTTTCAATTCATGTACATGGAACTAAACAGATGGATCAGTAAATTTCCATTTGTTATTTGTTTCCAATCTCTTACTCTTTTAAATGAAATATTTTTTTTTCTAAAAGGCCATTTACTCTTAGTCCCTTTCCTTCCAATTTGGGAATCTCTGAATTATCTTTGGTTATTTTTATAAATTTATATGTGGTAAAATTGTGGCCTCAGAATTTAAGTTTGCCAGTTTAGAGAATTTTATCTTTCACAGCTCTGTGTTGTGATTCTTGCCCAACTCATTCCTCTGAAAAAATCAAATTCACTTTTTATGAAGTAAAGTTGGAATTTAATTACAAAATTATTTTAATATAGACATAAGTAAAGGTATTAATGGGAGATTAGCTCTTAGAAAATGGTTCATACTCAAAGCATGGGACAAGCTTCTCAAGCAAATTCTTCTGCTTCCTTGAATATTTTGCAATCAATTTTTATTCATGTGAAGGTTAGTCATGTGACCCGATCTTTTTCCATACCTCTGAAAATTGTCAATATCTTTTTATAATCTTGCAAATGAAAATAGTAATTAGATAGTTTTCTCTTACCTCAGATCACTGTCTTCTAAATACTTTTGTCAGGTTTATGTCTTAATTTCAGATGCTTTAAAATTTCCATTGTTTAAAGTGTATCTGGAGAACAAAACACTACTAATTCTAATTCCTTGGCTTTCCCTACCTGCTTCCACACCCACACTCGGAGCTGTCCCCAACACTTGGAAACCCAGGGGAAGTCTTGAAGCAGGAGAGGGCTCTTAACTGAACTCAACACAGACAGACTTCAGGGGAGTTAGTGCTCAGAAGAGCAAACTCATGGAAGGCAGGACTGAAAAGGGGTGCTGGCTGCTTAGTCCTAGTCTATTCTCTGAAAGGAAATGCTGTCCTATATGTAATCAACCAATCAAGCTGAGTCTCCACTGTGACACTTCAATACATTCTGCCCATTCTCTCTCTCTCTCTCTCTCTCTCTCTCTCTCTCTCTCTCTCTCTCTCTCTCCTTCCTTCTGCTCTGCCCCATTCCTCTCCCTGGACCTCTTCTTCCTTCCTCTCCTCTCTTCTCCTCATTCCCTTTGTCCTTCCTCCCAGCTGTGGTGACTTTGGAAACCAGCTATCTACTCTTTTCCTGCTTCTTATGCCTGTTCATTTTTCTTTTCTTCCTCACTCTGCCACCTTAGAATTGCAGTTTCCAAGAAATTCTTTAAACTGTAAATTTTCCCTCAAACTCTGTTTTCTTGGAAAGTTATAATATTGCTTTGCTTCCAACATGGCCTTTTTTGATAAGTGTGGGAAATCCATTTTCGTTTTTTTTATATTATTGAAGTTTATGTACAAAATCATTTGATTTCAAATAAACATTTAATGTAAAAACAAACGTTCTTTTAAACTGAATTTTTTTTTACATCTATTGTACCATTCAAATGCTTTATCTTACATAATTTCTTCAAAATCAGTTATCAAGGGTACATATAGAAAAGCATTTTTTATAAATAGAAACAAAGGGATTTTTCAGCTTTTATTATAAGATAACATAAAAAGTTTACTTAACAGAAGTAATTTCATTACTATTTGGGGGGAGGGGATCACCAACTTTTTGTGCAAACAATGCTAGCCTTCTTTTAAGCATTAAGAGCATAACTGCTTAAGAAATGACATAAGCAATAATTCTACACCTACATCTCCCCTAAAATAATCTATTTTTTTTTACATATGTGCACAGCTTTAGCAAATTAAAGCCCAAGAGAAATGCTCAAAACCCACTACCCAGAGGAAAAATGAGATTTAAGGAAGTCCTTATGCGGAGGGTTTACAGCCAAGGAGTCTGTAATGAAGCTGCAGTTTCCCTCTTTCCTATTTTTTTTTTTTTTTACAAAAAACATAACTAAGAACTTAATACTGGATGACAAATCACACCTACATTATTTCGTTAAATAGCCTCACAGTTAAACACATCTTAAAGACCAACCAAATTAGTATTTACATTTATAAATTTCTGAAGACACCATTAGAAAGCTCATATATCCCTCCACTAAACAAAATAGGGAACTGCATCTGATGGTGGTGGAATGAAATTTAAAAATTAAAAATACCACTATTTACAGCAGCATTGATCCTTTATAAATAAAGAATATGAAAATGCAATATCTTTAAAGGATAATAAAAAAATTGAGGTGATGTTTTTTCAACCACAGTGCTTGGAGTTGTAATAAAAACTTATTGGTGCTTATTAACATGCCAGTAGTGAAACTGCTTTCTGTTGGAGAAAATCCAACGGCAAATATGTGCATAAAACACATAACACAGGGCAAAATGCTTGAAACAATTCAAGTTAGCTTATCAGAATTGGATATTCTAATCATGAAATACATTACAAAGACATCCTTGCAAAGAAAAAACAAAAAGGTTCAACATTTTCATACAACACCCCCCGAAGTGGCATCTTAGAAATCTCAAGCTCATTCTTCCCTTGCTTCACAATGCTAATGAGATGTGTACAGCTGAATTTTCCACGTAATTACCTCATTCAAGAAGAAAAACTAAAACTATGTTCAAGTTTAAAAATGTATTGGGTAAGCAAGCATTAAAATTACAAAAACAAATGCCCACTAACCCTTATGAATGCACACAATACCTCACTGCCAACATGGAAAGTTAACATGATCTCAAACAGGCATATGATGAAGAAGTGCTACTTAAAAATTGTAAAATGAACTATGGGATGCAAAACAACTTGCATCATAATTTTTCATTTCAAATTGACATGGGAAATCCATTTTGTTTATTAATAAAATACCATTTATCATTTCTTCTCATTCTTTTATTTAAATAATTTGTGTCTTTTCTTCACTGTCTCTTGTTCATTTTCTCTTTCCCTGAACACTCCTCTCCTATCATGATCTTGTCCTAAGAATCCAAAAGAGCTTTGACCATTGATGACCTCAAGGCCCTTAAGAAGTTTTAAATGTCTTAGTCAGCTGTCATCTTCAGGTTTGGATTTGAGAGGGAAAGAATATTGTAGTCTATCAGTTCACTATTTTTCTGTCAATACTGAAGTAGTTTAAAACTTTCCCTGTACATCCATGAAGATAAACTTTAAAGTAGCAATCACTAAAGCACTGAGACCATGCTGTTCTGGACCCTCTTCTTCCCAGCTGATGCTCCACTTCTCTGTTCCAGGGAGCCCTTTGCAGTTCCCACACAGGTAGTTAATTTGAGATGCTCTGCTTTACACTTACTGACCTCATTACTATTAAACAATTTCTTTCTCTACAAATTCCGAGAAGACCTTTAAACTTCCTTTAACCATCAACAATGGTTGAACAATACCAGCCATTCATTTAATAAACACATATTAGCAGCGATCGCGTTTCAACACCAGGTTTTATGCTGAGGCATCAATAGTGAGTGCATAGTTTGTGCCTCCTCATAAGTTTATGTATCGAGAAAGATCTATACTTGGTGTGGAGTGATAATAACACCAGGTAGGTAAATAAATGAGAAGAATACATGGCACTTCAGTGTGGTCTACTGAGTGATGGAGCTTAGTAAATGTCAGGGAGGAAAGACTTCCTGCTCAGAATAACTTGTCTTGGTTAAGAGTTAATGAGACAAAAGGGGGCTGGCCCAATGGTTCTGCCATTAAAGATACTTGCTGCATGATCCTGATATCTGAAATGAGACCCTGGAGCTCACATTGTGGAAGGAATCAACTCTACAAAGTTGTCCTTTAACCTCCACACATGTGCTGTGGCACATGCATACCCCTTCCCAACGCCCCCCCCCCACACATACCAATCAAAGTAGTTTTAAAGAGTTAATGGGACAAAAGGATCCAATCTTAGTGAATATTCAAAAATTTATTTTGGCTTCAAGTTATCTAAACTATAAGAAGGGTATATTTTGCTTGAAATATATGCTGGAATAGAAGCAAGAAACTGGATACTTTGGATTTTAAACTAGGGTAGACACGCTTTGCTGTTTTATCCCCAAATCTTACCAAAGCATTCATGACAGCAACTGCATGATTAACTTTGTGTTAAAAGCTGGGTGTGGTGGCCCATGCCTGTTGTTCCAGCACTTTGGAGGTAGACGCAGGCAGATCTCTGTGAGTTCAAGGCCAGCCTGGTGTACATAGTGAGTTCCAGGACAGCTGGGGCTACAGGGAGACACTGTCTCAACGAGAGAGAGAGAGAGAGAGAGAGAGAGAGAGAGAGAGAGAGAGAGAGAGAGAGAGAGAAGCCTTTTACTGTGGTGTGCAGGAATAATTGTAGAATTTGGGCTGCTGTGAGAGAAAAACAACTCACATAATTCTTGCATTTTCTATTGTTTATATGTCACCTCTCACTAGACATTTATTATCACACTTACTGTACATTAATTATTGACTTACATTTGCCTCCAAACTTAGGCATTAGCCCTTTATATTAATTCTTCTTGCCTGATGTGTAATAAATCTTTAGTGACTATGTGTAGAATGAATGATCTTTGTAGATGACTGATTTGTAGAATGGATTGAGAAGATGGAGAGTGAAGACCAAGCTATCTGGTTGTGAGCTAGCTGTTCTTAGAGTGTTAAGGATGGGGAAGAGGAATGCTGATTTAAAAGGGATAAAGAGGGGCTGGAGAGATGACCTAGCAGTTAAGAGCACCGACCGCTCTTACAGAGGATCTGGGTTCGATCCCCTGCACCCACATGGTGGTCAAGAACCGTCTGAAACTCCAATTCCAGGAGAACTCCAGTTCCAGGGGAATCCGACACCCTCTTCTGACCTCCGCGGCATTGCACGACACGGGTGCACAAACTTGCATGCAGACAGTACATTCATACACATACAGAAATAAATAAAAATTAAAACAAAACAAAAAAAAAGGGATAAAGATGGTTTATTTACAGCGAGGAGGTGGTAAGATATGTGGCTAAAGCTTTGGGTAGACTTTCCTGGAACTAGCTCTGTAGACCAGGCTGGCCTTGAACTCACAGAGATCTGCCTGTGTCTGTCTCTCAAGTGCTGGGATTAAAGGCTCATGCCAACACACCTTGGTGAGATTTTTAAAATATTATTTTATTTTATTTTTATTTTGTGTGTATGTGTGTATGAATGTTTTTCCTAAATGTATGTAAGTGCACTTATGTCATGCAGTGACCTCAGAGGGCAGAAGAGGGCATTGGACTCTGTGGAACTGGAGTTGCAGGTGGTTCTTAGCCACCTTGTTGGTGCAGCGAATTGAATGCAAGGTCTTTGTCTTTGTAAGAGTAGTCAATTCTCTTTACCCCTGAAATATCTCTTCACCCCAGCTTTGGGTAGTTTTAGGGTAAGTAGTGTAAAGAGGAGGGGTTTCCCTGATTTGTGGGGTGTTTTCATAGCAAAATATGAGAAAAAATCATTAAATTCCTATGGGTGAATAAGAGCTGTGTGAGGCTAGACAAGTTGTGAAGGCCACACCACATGTGAAGAGAGAGATTCTCCATAGGAAATCACAGAAGCTCCATGCTCCATGTTCAGTTTATATTAAAAAATTGTTTAAAATGTAAATAGCTTTTAGTCACTAGCATCACAAACAGAAAAACATAAATAATTAAACATGAATACGCAGATTCATAGGCACCAAGAGATGTAATCCAGGGTTCCCAGCAACACTGCAGAACTTCCTTGTGCCGTCTGCACTCCCTTTTACAGTTCTGTCACATGACTTTCCTTTTGCTCCCCACCAATCCTCTCCTGTGGGGTATAGTTTTATTTTCCAATTTTTCTTTTTTATTTTCCAGTTTTTCAAATTAGTAATTTTTCTTCAATCTTAAATTCTTCTCTTGTGTCCGGTGACAACTAAGAATCTCCACACAGGCTTAGTTCAAGGTTGGAAGAGACCAGTAACTTGCTTGAATTCCAGGTCTGGAGCCTGGGTAAGAAGATATGTGGGGTTTGGCACTGTGTGGGCCCAGTATGGTGGATGAGTAAGTCTGTGAATATTTCTACCATCTGTGTTATTTTGTCATGAAAATAGCAGTCCCTGCTTTTTAGAACAGTGGGTATAAACAATGAAAGTGTACACGACAGGGTTGGAAAGATTGCTCCATCAGTTAAAGTGATCAATGAACAAGCAGAAGGGCCTGAGTTTGGCCTCCCAGAGACTATCTTAACAAGTAGTGGGTGTGGTAATGGCACACATTTGTGATCCCAGTACTGGGGAGTCAGAGACAAGGAGAACCTAGGGCTCTCTAGCCAACCAGCCTAGCCCAATTCATGGACTTCAGGCCAGTGAAAGATTCTGTCTCATAAAACAAGTTGCATAGATCCTAAAGAATGACCTCTGAGGTTGACTTCTGGCCTCCATGTGCACACACACACACACACACAAACACACACACACACACACACACACACACACACACACACACACACACGCACACACTTGTCCTTTTCCTATGCTTGACTCTCATGTTTTGGCTCTCTCATGTTCCAGGCACATTCGATGAGCAACTAATCTGCATGCATCTTCCTATTTTTTTTCTTAAATTCATTCTCTGTCACCCTTGTCACAATGAGAGTCACAAACTCTCCATCTACTTGCTTATTGTCTACACTGTGTGCACATCCACGGAATGATCATTTGCTTTTTTTTTTTATGAGTGTGAGTGTACTGTCTGCATGTAGGTTTGTGCACCCCTGTTGTGCAGTGCTGCAGAGGTCAGAAGAGGGTGTCAGATTCCCCTGGAACTGCAGTTAAAGACAATTCTTAGCCATCATGTGGGTGCTAGGAATTGAACCCAGGTCCTCTGCAAGAGCCATCGGTGCTCTTAACTGCTGAGCCATCTCTCCAGCCCTGATCATTTGCTTTCTTTATCAAGGATGCTCCAAACTTGATATGGTTCCTGCAATGTACATGGAAATCAAAAAGAGATTATGAAAGTGATAAGGCAGGAGTGAATGAACACATAGAAAAAGTCTTGTTTCTGAAACAGAATTCAAAATATACAGTCAAAACATATGGGCTTGAATAATGTCTATGAATTAGTGATTTTACATCATTATGTGAGTTGTTTTCTTTATGGTCTAGTTACTGGCTCTATAAAATTAAAAAAATAAAACAAGTTTTTGGAAGTTGGGAAATGATACTTAAATGAAGGTTTATTTTTTCTAGTTCTGGTTCTTGTAATATTTAGTGGTTTTTTTGAGCACTGCTTATTTCTGTTGATCTAATTTTCCCATCTATGCCAGAGATGGAAATGGGCACCATCTGAATGGTGAGCTGTGTTGGAAAGGGGAAGAGCCTTGTGGTCTGTTGATATAGCACAGTGTTGGAAGTGGTTAAGGAGTTCTGCCTGTGTGCATAAGGATACCTAGATTCACATCCTAGGAAATAGTTTTCATCTCTAGAGTAAATAACATCATGGTCCTTCGATTTCTGTTAATTATGTAGTTCTGTTCCCATTAAGCTGCTTTCATTCATATTTCTATGACACTTAATGGGTTACTAGGGGGCCTATTGTATCTAAGTCCTCTAGTACTTTTAACAGACAGATTTTTGTCCAAATTTACTATAAATTGCTACTGCCTCAAATATAATTCTGGTGAAAAACTGTGGGTACATATCTTCCAAATTTTAAATGGTTTTATTTACAAGCCCACACAGTGTTGGCAAGATCCTCATTATAAAATTCTGATTGTTATGGGCTGTGGTGGTACATGCCTTTAATCCCAGCACTTGTGAAACAGAAGCAGGTGGATCTCTGTGAGTTCACTATTTAGTCTGATGTATATAGTGAGTTCCAGGCTTACAAAGGAAACCCTATCTTGAAAAGACCAAAAAAAAAAAAAAAATTACAATTGTTGATATTGTTAGAAGAGTTGATCATTTAGTTCTTCAGGTAACAATTTCCATTGAGTTCTTTCAAATTGATTGAAAACAATTAGGCATATCATGAAATAATGGATCATGGATCATGGATCAAAATGAATGGACAAGGTAAAATTCAGCTTCAGTTTTGAAATTACAACAGAATGGTTCTGAAATCTTCAATGGACTACCATGGATTGCAGCGCCACCTGCTGGCCAAAGATTTTGGTTTGTTCCTTTCTTTTAATGTCAGCCTAGGCAGAGTTCATGCTGACAAAATTTCTTTCTAATCAATTAAAAATCGGGAAATTCGCCGGGTGTGGTTGTGCATGCCTTTAATCTTAGCACTTGGGAGGCAGAGGCAGGTGGATCTCTGTGAGTTCAAGGCCTGCCTGGTCTACAAAGTGAGCTCCAGGGAGACCCTGCCTAAAAGACAAAAAAAAAAAAAAAAATCAGGAAATTCCATTCTAAGTTATTTCTATAAAAGACAAAATACTAGGTTTAAATGGGAAACTGCATGTAATAATTTTTCTCATCCTTATTTTTTCTCCTATCATGTATCACATAAAAATTCCACAGTGAAATGTAACGTAATGGGAATTAGAAGATGCACTGATGAAACATTGTCAGGATCTGTGGCTTTTCCTTGGCCTGGGTTTGTCTAGCACTTGAAGATTACTGTTACTTTGTACTTCCTAGATGGGTGTAGAGCAACCTAGAGTGCAGTGTGCCTATGTCAAATGAAGAACAGCATCGCAGCACCACGTAGTATGGCCTGAAGATCCTTGATCTTTAGAGCATGACTGTTTCAATTGGCTGTTGCCAATGGCAGATGTGGCCTGTCTTTAATCTCTCTCCCTGCAGGGCTGACAGGAGAAGCACCAGGTGCTAACATGAACCATTAAACATGTGATGATCTTAGTGTGAGCTGGCACCTGTCTTACTAGAAACAATATTCTATCATTTAAAAATGATGGCAGAACATTTGACTCATTATTTATATTAATTATTGTTGTAGATAGAATGATGTCTCTTTGAGACACTAAGACACTTAAAGAGTGATTGTTGCATCTCTTTTTTGACCAAAGTAATAAGAGAATTAACAAACTGAGGGCAGTCTTGGCACTGATATTTTGAGAAAATTAGCAGGCAAATTCAGTGACTTCAAGGGTTATCATTTGAGGTTCATAATTCTCCAAAAATTTTGGGAGATCATGAGACAGGGCTGCCTTGACAAGCTTAGCTATGCTTTGTAAATTTTCATTGAACATTTGAGGGTTTATCAAAAGATGGAATTTGAAAGAATATAAATTAAATCTGACCTCAGGAGTGCTTAATTTCTTTCTTGCTGTCTTTTTGGCTTGCTTGGCAGAGAATAACCCATTAGTGGTTCCCAAGGATGGATTTCATATTGATGCCTAAGAAATGAAAGATGCCTAAGAATGTACAGAGGGGCTGGTGTCTTCTCACCTGCCTTTTTCTGCTTTCAGCTACACACTGCCTTCCATTTCTTTTATAACTCATTTTAAATACATTTCTTTTCTAATTTTGTGATTTCTAAAATGGTTTAAGAACCCTCTTAGTAGCATATGATTATCTTGATGGAAACTATTATGGTACAGTCATCAAATCTGAATAATGCTTTTGTCCATAAAGAAAACTATTATGGATAAAAGAGACCATGAGATATTATGTAAATTACAAATAGGTTGTTTTGTTGAAAATATGGGCTCATGGTAATAACTGAATATAAATTGTTTTTAAATTGCACATTTTATTAGTGGATTTTTATTACATACATTATAGCTACAAAATTTCCTTTTGATGTGCAACAAAGCTAATCATCTTATTTTAGCCCTCTAAACAGCTGTGATAGTTCTTTTAAAGGAGAGTGATATTTGGAAATATACCTGACATCACCCTGTAGAATACATTTATATTTTGTATTTGTTATATTTATCAGGATTTCAGAGTATATTTCTCATAAAGGAGATCCAAGGATTTTTTTTTTCTTGCTGCCATTTTAAAGCAGCTGACTTTACACAAGAATGCGATGCAAGTTGGGTAATAAATACTTTGTCCAAGTGGACAAGCTTCTCTGAGCTATTTAAATTATTTGTCTAAATTTTATAAGCATTATTGTAGGATATTAACTACCTACTTTAAAATCCCATTTTGGGAGAGTAAGAGTTTCACAGCCAAACTGAGATTAAGGAAGAGAGAGCTACTTCGTATATTTCCTCCCAGCACACAGCTTGGCCTTTGCCGCTGTGGCCTTTTTAGAGTGCTGAAGGTGGTACAGTGGATGGGCCCATGCTCCTGCGGCAGTCCATGGCTTACTGTGGTTCCAGTCCTCACACTGCCTACTCTATGGGTTTGGATAAATGTATTATGACAGGTGTCTACCATTATGGTATCATGTAGATCATTTTCACTGGCTTAATAGTTCTCTGCCCTGCCTATACAGATCTCCCTCCAAAGCCTCACAGCACTGATCTCATTTTCATTTCATTCTTCAATGTATAACACTAAATAATAGGTTTCTTTGTAGTGGCACTTTTGTTTTTTAAGGTTTATTTTATTTTTTTATTTATGTGCCTGTGTGAGCAAATGCTACACGTGTGCCAGGTGCCCTAGGAAGACGGTGTTGGATCCCCTGGAGCTGGAATTAGAGGCAGTCGTGAGCCACAGATATGAGTACTGGGAACTGAACTTGGATCCTGTTGAAGGGCAGCAAGAACTCTTAACCTCTGAGCCATTTATCTAGGCCCTCATTGTGTTATTTATTTATTTATTTATTTATTTATTTATTTATTTATTTTTTGGCCTTTTTGAGACAGGGTCTCCCTGTAGCCCCAGCTGTCCTGGAACTCGCTCTGTAGACCAGGCCGGCCTTGAACTCACAAAGATTCGCCTGCCTCTGCCTCCCGAGTGCTAGGATTAAAGGCATGCGCCATCACACCCGGCTCATTGTGGTATTTTTAATACAAACTTTGGCCTTATTGCAATCCTAACCCATTCCTCTCAGGTTCCAATGTGAACTGAAAACCTGTCACTTTCCAGGAATCTTTCAGGCTTTTAGAACCAGGCTGGTGCTGCTGAGTCATCCATTGGTGTGGACTGAGCAGCTATTGAGTGCTCGGCTTCTCTGGCATGCATATGGCAATTGTTGGAATACCCAGCACATCCATTGTAAGCTAGTCTAGGAAAGCCCTTTATAGATTCCACCGCAGAACACTGCCTAATGAATAGTTACCCACACCACATTACCTAAAGCAAATGTTTTCCTGTCTCATGACTCTTTTATAGTTTCATGACCTAAATACAAACAGGCACAAACATACTAAAATCAAGAATCCACATATGAGAGAAAATCTGTTTGTCTTCCTGAGTCTTGCATATTTCATTTAACATAATGATTTCCAGTTCAGTTATTTTCCTGAAAATGTCATGATTTAATTTTATCTATGACAGAATAAAATTCTGTTAGGTATATGTACACATTTTAAACCATTTATTTGTTGATTGACATCAACAATAGGCTGGTTTGATTTCCTAGCTATTGCAAATAGCAAAGCAATAAACATGGATGTGAAAAAAAATGTGTGTGGTAGGATGTGGAGTTCTTTGGGCATATAGGCATGGTGGTATGGCTGGCTCATGCAGTATTTCTAGTTTTAGTTTTTTTCTTTTAAACATCCCTACTGTTTTCCATAGTGGATCAACCCACCTGTAGGAAGCTTTCTTTTTATGCTGAACAGGGACCACGCGGCCCTGCTAAGGGGAATGGGAACACAGTGCCCACTTTTCGGACACTGTGGGGAGTTGACCCCTTGGCCCAGAGGCCAGCTAGTCCTGTAGCCCAGCCTGAGTGGTACTTCCAACTCAGGCCCTTAGCCTGGACCCATGAAACACGTGTTCCCCTCTTGGCCATGACTTCCCACCTGCCCAGAGCCTGGACAGGAATTTCAGGCTGATGGCTGATCGCCTCCCTTCAGCCAAAACCCACTCACAACACCAGCTACCCAGATTGGTGGTCCACAAAGGCGAGCCTTTTTCCAACCCACTGGCCACCCGAATGAAATGCAGACCTACCTTAGCCTGTATGTGTGCAATAATTAATAAAAATAATGGCCAGGAATTCCATGAAGATGTTACTATGAAATTCAAATTTACTGTTTGCCACAGCTTGTTTTTATAAACCAAATGATGTCAGTTCCCAGAGCCAATCATAAGTCCCCCTGCACACCATTGCCCCACCCAGTATCACCTAGGTCACATTGCTTGCTCCTCCCTGGGTCAGACCCTCAGGCATGGAGTGCCCTGAAGCATGCTAGCTGGAAAGCTAGATTGCAATTCAAGCTGGATTTCCCTACACCAACCAATTTATATTTCTACTTGCAGTATTCCCCTACCCCAAACTGTTGCAGCATTTGTTGTCATTTGTTTTCTTGACACTGGCTAGCTATTCTAGCTGAGGTAAAATTGAATTTCAAAGCAATTTTAATTTATGTGTTCCTGGTGAGTAAGAATATTTAACACTGTGAAATACTTATTTGTCCCCTTTATCTCCCCATTTCCTTCTATAGCCCTTCCTCTCCCCTCCCATTTAGACACCCTGATTTTATCCATTCCCGGCTTAATAACACCTGTCATGCACTAGCCTTCTGTCTCAGGTTCCCTCTTTCTTTTACTTTCCTGGTTCCTTATCACCTTCCTGGTTCCTGAACTTATATCCAGATGTATATTTACTTATAAGGTTTTGGTTCTAGGATCCACAAATGAGGGACAACATGTGTCATTTGTTTTTTTCGAATCTGTGCCACTTCACTTAGCATAACAGCTTCTAGTTCCGTCCATTTACCTGAAAATTTCATGACATCATCTTTCTTTACTGCTGCATAGAACTCCATTGTGTAAATGTATGACATTTTCATTATCCATTCATCAGTTGAGGGACACTCAGGAGTTGCTTCCAGCTCTTTGCTGTTGTGAAAAGAGTAGCAATAAACATGGATGTGCACATATCTCTGCAATAGAATGAATATCTTTTGGGTATACAACCAGGAGTGGTATGACTAGGTAAAATGGTAGGTTCATTTTTCCTTTTAAGAGTTCCCCACACTGCAGCCCATAGGGGTTGCATGAGTTTACATTCCCACCAGCAGTGCATGAGCATTCATTTCCCTTTCCCCACAATCTCTCCAGAATTTGGTATCATTTTTTTTTTCTTGATCATTACTAGTCTTACAGGGGTAAGATGAAATCTTAAAATTGTTTTAATTTGCATTTCCTTAATCACTAACGATGCTTAATACTTTTTCATTTTTATTTCTTCTCTTGAGAACTGTCTGTTCAGATCTTTAGCCCATCTTTTAATTGGGTCATTTGTTTTCTTGGTTCTTTGTTTTTCAAATAATTTATATACTCTTGATGTTTAATCTGTGTCAGATGTGACACTGAAGATTTCTTCCTACTCTGTAGGTTTTTTTCTTCACTTATTTGATTGTTTCTTTTGCTGTACAGAAGCTTTTTACTTTAATGAGATCCGGATGTTTGATTGTTGACCTTATTTCTTGCACAACTTCTGTATGATTTAGAAAGTCGATTCCTACACCTATATCTTTTAGGTTACTGCCAATGTTTTCTCCTAACATTTTCAGTTTCAGGTTTCACTTTGAGGTCTTTGATCCATTTATAATTGACTTTTATACAAGGTGAAAGATAGGGGTTTAGTTTCATTCTTCTACAGGTGGTGATCCAGTTTTGACAGCATCATTTGCTGAAAACACTGCCTTTCCTCCACTGAGTGAGAGTTTTTGTCTCCTTTGTCAAATTCAGGTGTCTGAAACTGCATGTACTCAAGTTTGGGTCTTCGATTTTGTTCCATTGATCCACAGGTTTATTTTTTGTGCCAGTTCCATGCTGTATTGATGACTATAATTCTGTAATAAAGCTTGAAATCTGGTATAGTACCTCCCCCCATCCCGGCATTGCTCTTTGTTCTCAGAATTGCTTTGGCTATCCAGGGTCTATTGTGTTTCCATATTAATTTTAGAATTTTTTCTAATTCTGTGAAGAAATTTGTGAAGTTTTTTTAATATAATACTTTTATTGATGTTTTGTGTATTTCAGACATCATTTTTCAGTTCAATTTAGACATATTCCCCTTTCCCTTCCCCCCACCACACCCAGGTTCATGCATACTGCCATACATGTCCTGCATCTTTCTCTCAGTCAGTCTTTTAAAAAGTTTTTTTCTGTAGAGGTTTATGGTTTTGGGCAGAATTTAACTATATCAATCAGTTCTTTGACCCAGTCCTTATGTTGTTGTTGTTCCCTTCCATTTGTATTGCTCCCAACTATGCCTATATAAACATCATATATGACCAGAATTTTGTCCTCTGAGAATACACTGTATGTTAATTCTGAAATATGTTTAGGGAGTCACATTTTTCCCTTTAATTTTATATTACTCTAAAATATGAATACTTCCCTTCCACCCATATACGGAAATTACAATGTTTGAAAATAAATGGCAAGCTAATTCTAGGGCCCAATAAGAGATTCACATTATAACAGCAGAATTGCTTTCAAATAAAAAGAAATATAACAATAACGTTTCTCAGCTTGCCTTTCAACTGGGGGATTTGGTGCTAGCATCCACAAATGAGGGAAACCATTCCCCATTTTTTTGGGGGGGGACATTCACTTAGCATAATGGCTCCAAATTCTATCCATTTACCTGCAAAGTTCATGATGTCATTTCTTTCTTTCTTTCTTTCTTTCTTTCTTTCTTTCTTTCTTTCTTTCTTTCTTTCTTTCTTTCTTTCTTTCTTTCTTTCTTTCTTTCTTTCTCTCTCTCTTTTTCTTTCCTTTTTTTTGAGACAGGTTCTCCCTATAGCCCCAGATGGCCTGGAACTCACTCTGCAGACAAGGCTGTCCTTGAACTCACAGAGATCCACCTGCCTCTGCCTCCTGAGTGCTAAGATTAAAGGCCTGCACCACCACGCCCAGCTTAAAGATGGTTCTTGGCCTCCATGTGGGTACTGGGCATGAACCCAGGTCCTCTGCAAGAGCAGTTTGAGCTCTTTACTGCTGAGCCATCTTTCCAGCCGATGTCATCTTTCTTTACTGATGCATAGAACTCCATTGTATAGATGTACCACATTTTTGTTATCCACTCATCAGTTGCGGGGCATTTGGGTTGGTTCCAGCTCTTCGCTATTGTGAAGAGCTGCAATAAACATAGATGTGCATGTATCTTTGTAGTAGGATAAGACTTGTGGGTATGGGATTGCACTGAATCTATATATTACTTTGGATAGGATGGTCATTTTCGCTATATTGATTCTTCTAATCCATTAGTATGGGATGACCTTCCATCTTCTGGTGTCTTTCTCAATATCCTTCTTCAAAGATTTAAAATTTTCCTTGTAGAGATCTTTAATGACTCTGGTCAGGTTTGTTTTGAGATTTTTTTTTTAATTTTTTTAAATTAATTTTTATTTATTTCTGTATGTGTATGAATGTACTGTCTGCATGCAAGTCTGTGCACCCGTGTCGTGCAATGCCGCGGAAGTCAGAAGAGGGTGTCGGACTCCCCTGGAACTGGAGTTCTCCTGGAATTGGAGTTTCAGACGGTTCTCGGCCGCCATGTGGGTGCTGGGGATCGAACCCGGGTCCTCTGCAAGAGCGGTCGGAGCTCTTAACCGCTAGGCCATCTCTCCAGCCCAGAAAATTTTTTTTTGTTTGTTTTTGAGGCTTGGTCTTTTCAAGACAGAGTCTCCCTGTAGCCCCAGCTGTCCTGGAACTCACTCTGTAGACCAGGCTGGCCTTGAATACACAAAGATCTGCCTGCCTCTGCCTCCTGAGTGCTAGGATTAAAGGGGTGCGCCACCGTGACCGGCTAGCCTTGTATATTTTCAAATTACAAATGGAAACCTACATTTTTTTTCTCAGGCTCCCTAGATAACAGTGTCACCGCTGCACAAATAGAGGTAGTTTGCCATACCAGTCATTGTGGTTTTTAGGCTTTAGAGTTGGGCTGGACCGTTGATTGATTTTTCTCCCTTAGCACCTTACATAGTTTCCTCTAGAAATACAAGAGCTAGTCTTTGGTGAAAAGGCTTCCAGGTAAGTTCCAGCTCCATTGCTCTAAGTCCTGTGCCCACTGTCTTTTCTTCAGCAGTAGGATCTTACCTTCATGTTCTGGGAAGTAGTCAAGGGCTGTGGCAATAGCTTATATTATTTTGGGAGGCTCTTAGACTACTCTGACAAACAACTTTAAGGGAGATTGCTTCTGTCTGGCACTGTCTTCCTTCCTGTGTAGCTGTCAGGTTTACACATGCACTCATGTTCAGATATTTGTATGTGTATTTTTCAGGGGGTGGGAATTGAGTTAATACATTTCCCTCTGGCTTTTTATATAACCTAAACTTTGTCTGCTTCTCCTCTCCCTCTTGCTCTCTCCCTGTCTAACCTCCCTCCTCCCTCCTTGGTTTAAGCACCCCCCACTATCCCCTTGATAATACCTGTCTCCTATTATTCAACTGGGAAGTGAGAGGGAAGGACACACCAGGATCTTTGGGGGGAAAATTTTTCATAATTCATTACATATTCTAGACATCAACTGTGTGTCTGATGAATAGTTGGCAGACTTTCACCTGTTCTGTATGCTGTTTCTTCAGCCTGGTAGTTATTTCCTCTGCAGTGTACAAGCCTTTTAATTTCATGTAACCCCACTTGTCAATTCTTGTGGTTATGTCATTTGCTATTAGAGTATTTTTCAGAAGTTACTTGCATATCATGCATAGTTTAACCTGTTTTTCTTTAAGAATTTTAATGCTTCAGGTATTATACTGAAGAATTTGATGCATATGTCATTGATTTTTTTATGCATGCTCAGAGCTAAGAGTCTAAGTTCATTATGCTAAGTGTGAATGTGCAATTTTGCCAACCATTTTTTTGAATGGACTGTCTTCTTTCCAGTACATGTTTTTGAGGCCTTTCAGTGGCTATAGCTGTGTGGGTATGTTTCTGGTTTCTGTATTTGTTCTTTTTGTCTATATGTTGACTTTTGTGCCAGGCCCTTATTGTTGTCCCTGTGGCTCTGTGGTATAATTTATGCCAAGTATTATCACAAGCCTTGCTCTTTTCACTTAGGATTCCTTTAGCTATTCAGGATCTTTTGTATTTCCACATGAATTTTAAAATTGCTTATTATAGTTCTATGGAAAATGTCACTGAATTCTTGATGGATTCTTTTGTGTTGTATTTGTAGATTGTTTTCGGTAATATACCCATATTTACAAATTTCGTTCAGGCAGCCCATAAGCATGGAAGGTCTTTTGTGTTCAGTATCTTCTGCAGTTTCTCTCTTCATTGTCTTAAGGTTTCCATTGTAGAGTTTTTAAATAATCTTCTGGTTTAGGTTAACTCTTAGATATTTTATTTTGAAACTGGTATGATTGAGATATTTGTCTAATGTCTTTCCCACTAGGTTCATGATTAGTATGTAAACACATTACTGGTTTTGTATGTTGTCTTTTTAAATTTATTTTGGCTAACATATACAAATATAAAGTTGTATACATTTATAGGGTCACATGGTGTTTCATGTATATATATATATTGTTTAAAACTTAAAATTGCTGAACATATCTAGGTCATTAAACATGTATAATTTCTTTGTGGTTAAAAGTTTCACAGTTCTGAACAAAGTTACACAGTTTTTTCTTTGAGGCTTTTGAAATGCAAGCAATATCACATCTAAATTGATCCTACAGAAAAGCATACACCAAAGCATCATGCTGTATGTAAACAACTCGATATTCATTGATCACTTTCATCCACACATCCCTTCTTTTTATTATGTTCAGGGGTTGATTTTTTCTTTTAATTTTATACTACTCTAGAATATGAGTATATACCTTCTACCCATGCATATTAATTACCATGCCTGAAAGCAGGTGGTAAGTTAATTCTAGAGCTCACTGAGATATTCACATTATAACATCACATTTGCTTTCAGATAAAGAGAGATATAACAATGACATTACTCAGCTTTTCTTTCTTTTTTTTTTTATTGATGCTTTGTGTATTTCATACATCATTTTCCAATTCAGTTCAGGCATATAGCCCTTTCCCCTCCCCCAACCCCACCCCTACCCATCCCAGATCATGCATTCTGCTGTAACTTTTCTGCATCTTTCTCTGTCATTTTGTTTTGTTTTGTTTTCATTTTTTTTAACAATAGGTGATAATTTGTGAGTACAAGCATCCTTCATGTAAAACCAATTTGCAAGCAGTTGTGCCCAAATCCACACAGCTCATGGGTCCCACCGTCCAGCAGGGGGGGCTTGAATGTTCAATCAAGCTGACCAAATGAGTGCCCTGTCTATATTGTTGTGGTTTCACCATTCACCCCAATCGCAGCCCTTACATTCTACCACGCCCCCTCTTCTGAAGATTGTTCCCTAGGCTTAGAAAAGGGACACAGGTGGATGAGAAGAAGAACAGTCTACTTTCTCTGGAGCTGATGTCTTGGTCTCTAGTCAATTCTGGCTGTTTTCTTTCATGGGCTGCCAGCTTGTCCAGGCATAACCTTTCGATCCTACTAATGAAGCACATGCAATTAGATATATAGGTATTTAAACAGTATAATATATAGCCTTTCGATCCTACTAATGAAGCACACGCAATTAGATATATAGGTATTTAAACAGTACTAATTGTTATGGTAGGTTACTTTGGTATAGACACAGATGTTTGGATGGTATGTCAATCCATGAATTACATTTTCTTCTGTTAAGTATGACAGGGTCTTCGTGTGGCTTATAACATCTCCTAACCATTAGAGGATGTAAGCTTGTGGCATCAGCCGTGGGTTATTCCTCCAAGGAGAGAGCTAATAGCCAATTAGATTTGGGATATACAGACATATGGCTGCCACTGCTGCACAGTATTTCCAGGCAGATGAGGTGTAGCTGGTGCTGACGGAGGAGTCTTGCTTGACTCAAGGAGACCTATATTTGCTTTATTGGTTTAGTGGCCTTTGGTAACACTCTCTGGCATTCCAGAGACCATCTGTATACTTGCAAGTGCGGTCTCCATACATCTTTCCCATGTTTATATCAGGTCTTCAACAGCAGGGCCTTATCGCCTCTCTTCCTGCAGATATCCCAGTTTGGAGGCAAGGAGCCTTTACCTTTTGTGGGGGCTTGGATCCCCTGGCCAACATCTCCTTGGTAGAATAATCCATTGTTGATGTCAGAGCTCCTGTATTAATATATTTTGCTTAAGTGCATAGCTTAAGGAGACTTTAGCATTATATTTGGTTCTGAATAGAGAATAATCCTTTTCACAGTTTCTATGTCCATTAGTCAATTAAAGAAGGCAGTTTTACTGATTTTACAAGAGAATACCTCTATAACAGCTGGCTCCAATCTACAGCTGGAGAACGACCTCATCATCATCATATTTCTCCTTATTCTATGGGGGGGAGTTAAGAAAGTCTCTTGTATTAAAACCTTTGCGGCACCTAGAAGGTAAGCTTCGTTAGGAATCATTAAAAATAGTTGTTACTAGTAGGATCCACAGAGGGGCCTGATGTCTGCAGCAATCTGAGGCATTTCTTCCCTTCAATGCCCAGAGGAGTCAATCCTTCTGCTGGCACTTTCTGGTACATCCTACTCACTGCAAAGCTGCATTTTCTTTCTCAGCCATTAAGTTGGTGATACTCTGGCCTGTTGGAACATACAAATCCTTTCCCATAGTTAGTTTTAAGATTTGGGTTGCAAGGTTTTTTGACAAAAAGTTTTCATATCTATCTATATCCCCCTTTTTTATTTAAGGTTTTTATTTTTGACCCATGAGTCTCAAAAAAGCAGTTGTTTTATACATACCTATAGGGTGGAATCAAGGCACAGATTTCATCAAGTTCACCCATGCTGTTTTGGGTTACTGTATGTGATTAACTTGGGAAACAAAGTTTATTTTTGAGTTAAATCATCCTATAGGTGAAAGAGATTGCTACCAGGTGATACTATATGACAGCAAAATTATAGAGAACATTTGTTTATACCAATCCCAAAGTAATTGTTATACAGATTTTAGTTAAAGCTAATGTGGACAAGAGCAATTTATATCACCAATTAACTCAGATGCATTACCGTTTTTATCAGCCTTCAAACCAATGTTGTCCAATATGCACATATTTACTTTTACTAAGTCCTAAAACACCATGTATCCTGTAGACAGAGTCTGGGCAAAACTGGATACTTGTTGAACTCACGTCAATTAAACATGCACCAATCGAATATACACCCGTGTCCCTCTCCCACCCCTCCCACCCTTCCCGAGTCACCATTTCAGTCAGCCTTCTGATGCAATCTTTCTGTTGTTGTTCTTTTAATATGCATCCCTCTCCACAAGAAATATTTATAACTGGGTTATTGGTACTAGCGTCCACATATGAGAGATACCATTTGTCGTTTGTTTTTCTGGGACTGTGTTACTTCACTTAACATGATGTCTTCAAGCTCCATCCATTTACCTGCAAAGTTCATGATGTTGTCTTTCTTTACTGCTGCATAGAATTCCATTGTGTACATGTACCACATTTTCTCTATCCACTCGTCAGTTGAGGGGCATTTGGGTTGATTCCAGTTTTTTGCTATTGTGAACAGAGTGGCAATAAATATAGCTGTGCATGTATCTCTGCAGTAAGATGAGTCTTGTGGGTATATACCCAGGAGTGGTATGACTGGGTCAAATGGCAGGATCATTTTGAGTCTTCTAAGGGTTCTCCACACTGTTTTCCATAGTGGCTGCACAAGTTTACATTCCCACCAGCAATGGATGAGTGTTCCCCTTTCCCCACACCCTCTCCAGCACTTGGCATCATTTGTTTTCTTGATCCTAGCCAGTCTTACTGGAGTAAGGTGGTATCTTAAGGTGGTTTTAATTTGCATTTCCTTAATTATTAGTGATGTTGAACACTTCTTAAGGTGTTTCTCAGCCATCTCTAATTCCTCCTCTGTGAAGTCTCTGTTCAGATCTTTGCTCCATCTTCTGAGTGATTCATTTGTTTTCTTTCTTCTTTGTTTTTTGAGTAGCTTGTATACTCTGGAGATTAATGCTTTGTCAGATGTATCTGCTGTGAAGGTTTCCTCCCATTCTGTGGGTTTTCTCTTCACTTCCTTTATTGTTTCCTTTGATGTACAGAAGCTTTTGAGTTTAATGAGGTCCCATTTGTCAATTGACGACCTTATTTCTTGTGCAGCTGCTGTCTGATTTAAGAAGTCTTTTCCTACACCTACGTCTTGTAGTCTGCTGCCAAGTTTCTCTTCTATCACCTCCAGAGTTTTGGATTTCACGTTGAGGTCTTTGATCCATTTGGAATTGACTTTTGTACAGGGTGAGAGGTAGGGGTTTAATTTCATTCTTCTACAGGTGGTGATCCAGTTTTGCCAACACCACTTGTTGAAGATGCTGTCTTTCCTCCAATGTGTCTTCTTGGCCTCCTTATCAAATATGAGATGGCTGAAATTGTATGTGCTCAGGTTTGGATCTTCAATTTTGTTCCATTGGTCAACTGGTCTGTTTTTGTGCCAGTACCAAGCTGTTTTTATGACTATAGCCCTGTAGTATAGTTTGATGTCTGGTATAGCGATCCCCCCTGTATTGCTCTTTTCGCCCAGAGTTGCTTTGGCTATTCGGGGTCTTTTGTTTTTCCAAATGAAATTGAGGATTCTTTTTTCCAAACATGTGAAGAAGCTCTTGGGGATTTTGATTGGGATTGCATTAAATCTGTATACAAGTTTAGGTAGAATGGACATTTTTACTATATTTATTTTCCCAATCCATGAGCATGGGAGGTTTGTCCATCTCCTGATGTCTTCTTCAATTTCCTTCTTCAGAGGTTTAAAATTTTTGTTGTAGAGGTCCTTGGTATCTTTGGTTAGGTTTGTTCCTAGGTATTTTATTGTTTTTGAGGCTATTGTGAGTGGGAAGGTCTCCTTGTATTCCTTCTTCAGCTGCCTACTGTTGGTGTAGAGAAAGGCTACTGATTTTTCTAGGTTTATTTTGTATCCTGCCACCTTACTGAAGCTCCTAATCGTTTCTAGGAGTTTCCTGGTGGAGTTCTTAGCATCCCTTAAGTAGACAATCATATCATCAGCAAAAAGGGATAGCTTGACTTCCTCTTTTCCTATTAGAACTCCTTTAATTTCCTTTTCTTGCCTTATTGCCCTAGCAAGGGATTCAAGCACTATGTTGAAAAGGAGTGGTGACAGGGGACAACCTTGCCGAGTTCCTACCCTTAAGGGGAATGCTTCTGTCGTTTCCCCATTTAGGATGATATTGGCTGTGGGTTTCCTGTATATGGCTTTGATTACATTAAGGTATGATCCCTCCAATCCAATTCCCTCTAGGACTTTAAACATGAACGGATGCTGGATTTTGTCAAAGGCTTTTTCCGCGTCAATTGAGATGATGGTGTGGTTTTTGTCTTTCAGTCCGTTTATATGCTTGATGATATTTATTGATTTTCGTATGTTGAACCATCCCTGCATCTCTGGTATGAATCCAACTTGGTCATGGTGGATGATCTTCTTGATGTGGGTCTGTATGCGATTTGCCAGTATCCTATTTAGAATTTTGGCATCTGTGTTCATTAGGGAGATGGGTCTATAGTTCTCCTTTTTAGTTGCATCTTTGCCTGGTTTTGGTATTAGAGTGATGCTGGCTTCATAGAAGGAATTTGGGAGAACTCCCTCCGTTTGTATCCTTCTAAACAACTTGAATATTAATGGTTGTAAGTCTTTTTGAAATATTTTATAGAATTCTGCTGTGAAACCATCTGGGCCTGGGCATTTTTTGGTTGGGAGGCTGCTTATTACATCTTCAATTTCTTCACATATTATTGGTCTGTTTAAGCTGTCGATCTCTTCTTGGTTGAGCTTTGGTGATTCCCAAGATTTCAGATATTCATCCATTTCTTCTAGGTTTTCAAACTTGGTAGAGTATAGGTTTTTAAAGTAATTCCGTATGATTGTCTGGATCTTTTCATTATCTGTTGTGATATTTCCCTTTTCATCACAGATTCTATTGATTTGGAGTTGTTCCTTCTTTCTTTTGGTTAACTGGGCTAGAGGTCTGTCTATCTTGTTTATTCTCTCAAAGAACCAGCTTTTGGATTCATTGATTTTTTGTATGGTTTTCTTTGTTTCTATTTCATTGATCTCTGCTCTGATTTTTGTTATTTCTTCTTGTCTGCTGCGTTTAGGGTTCATTTGTTGTTGTCTCTCAAGTACTTTTAGCTGGAGTGTTAGATCGTTCACTTGTGCTCTTTCTGTTTTTTTAATGTAGGCACTTAGAGCTATAAACTTTCCTCTTAGGACTGCTTTTAAAGTGTCCCATAGGTTTTGCTGCGTTGTATTATCATTGTCATTCAGTTCCAGGAATGTTTTTATTTCTTTCTTTATTTCTTCCTTGACCCATTCATTATTCAGGAGAGTGTTGTTTAGTCTCCATGTGTTCTTGTAGGTTGTAGGGTTTATCCTGGTGTTGATATTGAGTTTTATTGCACTGTGGTCTGAAAGAATGCATGAGATTATTTCAATCTTTTTGTATTTGTTGAGTTTTTCCCTGTGTCCCAGTATATGATCTATTTTGGAGAATGTTCCATGGGGTGCTGAGTAGAAAGTGTATTCTCTGGTGTTTGGGTGGAATATTCGATAGATGTCTGTGAGGTCCATTTGGTGTATTGTATCATTCAGTTCAGATGTCTCTCTGTTTATCCTTTGTCCTGTTGATCTGTCTAAAGGACTTAGTGGGGTATTGAAGTCCCCTACTATTAGTGTGCTGGGGTTAATCTGAGCCTTGAGATCCTGAAGAGTTGTCTTTACAAAGTTTGGTGCGCCGGCATTTGGTGCATATATATTCATGATTGTGAGATCTTCATCGTCGATTGTTCCTTTAATGAAGATATAATGGCCCTCTTTGTCTCTTTTGATTTCTTTTGCTTTGAAGTCTATTTTGTCTGATATTAGGATAGCGACACCTGCTTTCTTTTTGGTACCATTTGCTTGGAATATTTTCTTCCATCCCTTCACCTTAAGTTGGTGTCTGTCCTTGAAATTGAGATGGGTTTCTTGCAGACAGCATATAGATGGATTTTGTTTCCTAATCCATTCTCCCAGTCTATGCCTTTTGATTGGGGAGTTCAGCCCATTAATATTTAAGGTTATAATTGAAAGATGGATGTTTTTTCCTTTCACCTTATTATCCATTTGGACTTTTAGTCTCTGATTCTACTCCTATGTTTATATTTTTATTAGTTTCTTTTCCTAGGTGCTTGAGGATAGTTGCTCCTCTCTTCTGCCCTTTGAATTGCTTCAAGCATTTTCTGGAGAGTTGGTTTTCCGGACATGTATTCTATCATCTTGTTTTTGTCTTGGAAGATTCTTCTCTCTCCTTCAACTGTAATTGACATTTTTGCTGGGTAAAGTATTCTGGGTTGGCATCCATAGTCCTTTAACACTGGGAATGCTTTGCTCCATGTTCTTCTTGCTTTCATGGTTTGCGGCGAGAAGTCAGTTGTAATTCTGATGGGTTTCCCTTTGTATGTGACTTGTTTTTCTTTTGTGGCCTTCAGAATTTTATCTTTGTTTTGGGCATCTAGCATTTTGACTATGATGTGGCGTGGGGAGTTTCTTTTCTGATCTTGTCTATTTGGAGTCCTGTGTGCTTCTTGTATTTGAATGGGTTTGTCTACTTTTAGTTTGGGGAAGTTTTCATCTATTATTCTGTTGAAGATCTGATCAATACTATTCTCTTGAGATTCTTCTCCTTCCTCTATTCCTATGATGCGGAGGTTTGATCTTTTCATAGTGTCCCATATTTCCTGGTTGTTCCAGTTTTGTGTATTTTTAAATTTTTCATAATCTTTATTTGAGTTTTTTAGTTGCTCTGTGTTATCTTCCAGATCTGATATTCTTTGTTCTGCTTCCTCCATTCTATTTCTGAGGCTTTTTCCTTTCCTTTCTTCCTGGTTGGATAAGTGTTCTATTTCCTTTTTCATTTCATCCTGTGATTTCCTTAATATATCCATTTCCTTTATGAGTTTCTCAATCTCTTCTTGGTGCTCCTTACTTCGTTGGTTGGCCTCCTTTTTCAGTGTTTCTACTTCCTTAAGGTGTTTGTTTTTTTCTCTCTCTCGTTCTTTCTGGAGTTTGTCAATCTCTTCCTTTAGTTTGTTATTGTATCCCTCTAGGTCCTTTTTGAGTTTTTCATTCTCTCTCTTTACTTCTCTGAATTCTTCCTTTAGTTTGTCATTGTATCCCTCTAGGTCCTTTTTGAGTTTTTCATTCTCTCTCTTTACTTCTCTGAATTCTTCCTTTAGTTTGTCATTGTATCCCTCTAGGTCCTTTTTGAGTTTTTCATTCTCTCTCTTTACTTCTCTGAATTCTTCCTTTAGTTTGTCATTGTATCCCTCTAGGTCCTTTTTGAGTTTTTCATTCTCTCTCTTTACTTCTCTGAATTCTTCTTTATGTTCTTTAATTTCTCTGCATAGGTCTGCAATTAGTCCTCTAAGGTCTGTTTCTGGGGTCACCTCCAGGGGGATCCGATTGTAGCTGTCTCCTACCGGGTTGGTAGAGCTTGGTGCGGAATTATCCTGCACCTTTCCCATGTTGTCTCTTCGCCGTCTCCCTGGCATGTGGGTTTCCCTTTTGTGATTCAAATCCCAAATGTCTTTTCAGTTTGTTGAAGGCTGAAAGCTTGTTTTATTTTGCTTGCCTTCTTCCAATGCGTTTTTTTTTTTTCTCTCTCCTTCCTTCCCTCCTCCTTCTTTATGGAGTGTTGACTTGTCTAGGTTTCAGGCTTTCACTTTTGTTTATATATTGGATACTGGAAGTCTCTTCCTTTCCTGCTCTTAATGTTCTCTTAATCCTCTGGATACTCTCTCCTCAATTTTGTTGGGGGGGGTTATTCCTGACTTAGCCCGTGCCCCGGTACCTGCCTGGAGCAGTGGCGGGCTGCTCCCTGTGCAGGACCAGCCTATGGCTACTATGCCTGACCCCAAACCCAGGACACACTTGCGACTACCGGGGGGAGGGGCACCACCCAGCCAGGCAGCCATACTCTGGTGGGATTTAGGAGTCCGATCTAGGCCCCTCTGCCACAACTCAGCAAATCACTTGTCCTGCACCCTTGGGTCAATGCCCTAAGTTTTTACCTGCCTGCAGCAGTAGCGGGCTGCTCCCTGTGCAGGACCAGCCTATCAGCTTTTCTTTCAAAGGAGGATTTGGTACTAGCATCAACAAATGAGTAAAACCACTCCCCATTAAACAAATGGCAAATGTTTAATGGCATAATGGCTTCAAGTTCCATCCATTTACCTGAAAATCTCATGATATCATCGTTATTTACCACTGCATAAAACTCCATTGTGTAGATGTATCTCATTATTGTTATCCAGTCATCAGTTGAGGGGCATTTGGGTTGGTTCCAACTCTTCACTATTGTGAAGAGGACTGCAATAAACATAGGTGTGGATGTATCTCTGCAGTAGGATGAGTCTTGTGGGTATATACCCAGGAGTGGTATGGCTGGGTCAGGTGATAGGCTCATTTTGAGTCTTTTAAGGGTTCTCCACACTGCTTTCCACAGTGGTTGTACGAGTTTACATTCCCACCAGCAGTGGATGAGTGTTCTCCTTTCCCCACAACCTCTCCGGCACTTGGTGTCTTTTATTTTCTTGATCTTAGCCAGTCTTATTGGAGTGAGATGATATCTTAGAGTGGTTTTAATTTGCACTTCCTTAATTATTAAAGATGTTGAACACTTTTTAAGATGTTTCTCAGCCATCTTTACTTCCTCACTGATGAAGTCTCTATCTCTTTACTCCATCTTTTGAGTGAGTCATTTGTTTTCTTACTTCTTTGTTTTTTGAGTAGTTTATATACTCTGGATGTTAATGCCCTGTTTGATATCACTGCTGAAGATTTCCTCCCACTCTGTGGGGTTTCCCTTCACTTCCTTGATTGTTTCTTTAGCTGTACAGAAGCTTTTGAGTTTGAAGAGGTCCCATTTGTCAATTGTTGACCTTTTTTCCTGGACAGCTGCTGTCTGATTTAGAAAGTCTTTTCATACACCTGTATCTTATAGTTTTTTACCAACTTTTTCTTCTATCACCTTCAGTGTTTCAGGTTTCGTGTTAAGATCTTTGATCCACTTGGAGTTAATTTTTGTACAGGGTGAGAGGTAAGGGTTTAATTTTCTTCTTCTATAAATGGTGATCCAGTTTTGCCAGCATGATTTTCTGAAGATACTATCCTTTATCCATTGAGCTTTTTTTTGCTCCTTTGTCAAATATAAGGTGTCTGGAATTGTATGAGCTCAAGTTTGGATTTTCATTTTTGTTCCATTGGTTAATGGGTCTGTTTTTGTCCGAGTACCAAGCTGTTTTTATGACTATAGCCCTGTAATATAGCTTCAAATCTGGTGGAGAAATACCCCCTGTATTGCATTTTTCACTCAAGGTTGCTTTAGCTATTCAGGGTCTTTTGTTTTTCCATATGAATTTAAGGATTTTTTTTTCTAAGCCTGTGAAGAAACTCATGGGGATTTTGATTGGGTTTCGGTGAATCTGTATATCAATCTGGGTAAAATGGACATTTTTACTATATTAATTTTTCCAATCTATGAGCATGGGAGGTCTTTCCATCTTTTGATGTCATTTTCAATCTCCTTCTTCAGGGTTATAACATTTCTGTTGTAGAGACTTTTGGTATCTTTGATTATGTTTGTTCCCAGGTATCTTATTATTTTTGAGGCTATTTTGAGTGGGAAGGTCTTTTTATGTTCCTTCTCCACTTGTTTACTGTGGTGTAAATAAAGGCTACTGATTTTTGTGGGTTAATTTTGTATCCTGCCACTTTACTGAAACTTTTAATCATTTTTAGTAGTTTCTTGGTGGAGTTTTTAGCATCCCTCAGGTAAACTATCATATCATCTGCAAAAAGAGATAGTTTAATTTCCTCTTTTCTGATTAGTAATCCTTTAATTTCCTTCTCTTGTCTTATTGTCCTAGCAAGCGTTTCAAGGACTACATTGAAGAGGAGGATAGGTGATAGGGGCAGCCTTGTTGGGTTCCCACCTTTAAGGGGAATGTTTCTAATTTTTCTCCATTTAGGATGATGTTGGCTGTGGGTTTGTTGTATATGGCTTTGATTAGATTTACGAATGTTCCCTTCAGTCCAATTCCCTTTAAACTTTAAATATGAAGGGATGCTGATCTTGTTAAAGGATTTTTCTGCATCAATGGAGATGATTGTGTGATTTTTGTCTTTCAGCCCATTTATGTGTTTTATGATATTTATTGATTTACATATGTTGAACCATCCCTGCATCTCTGGTATGAATCAAACTTGATCATTATTGATGATCTTTTTGATGTGGGCCTGTATGCAATTTGCCAGTATTTTGTTGAGAATTTTTGTACCTGTGGTTATTAATGAGATGGGTCTGTAGTTTTCTTTTTTGTTGTGTCTTTGCCTGATTCTGGTATTAGAGTGAAGGAGTTTGGGATATTTCCTTCTGTTTGTATCCTTCTGAGCAGTTTGAGTAGTAAAGGTTGTAGGGCCTCTTTAAATGTTTTATAAAATTCTGCTGTGAAACCCTCTGGGCCTGGGCCTTCTTTTAGTTGAGAGATTTTTTTTAATATGTCTTCAATTTCCTCAAATGTTATGGATCTGTTTAAACTGTCAACCTCTTCTTGGTTAAGCTTTGTTGGTTCCAAGTATTTCAGATATTCATCCATTTTTCTTAGATTTTCAAACTTAGTAGATTCAAACTTAGTAGAGTATAAATTTTTGAAGTATTCTTTATGATTGTCTGGATCTTTTCTTTATCTGTTGTGATGCTTCCCTTTTCATCATGAATACTATTAATTTGGATTTGCTTTTTCTTTCTTTTGGTTAACTGGGCTAGAGGAATATCTTGCTTATCCTTGCAAAGAAACAGCTTTTGGATTCATTGATTTTTTTTGTATTGCTCTTTTTGTTTCTATTTTGTTGATTTCCACTCTGATTTTTGTTATTTCTTCCTGTCTGTTGGGTTTAGGGTCAATTCGTTGTTGTCTCTCAAGTTTTTTTTTTAGCTGTAGTTTTAGATCATTTATTTGTTCCCTTTCTGTTTCTTTTTTTTTTAATGTGGGCACTTGGGGGTATAAATTTCCCTCTTAGGATTGCTTTTAAAGTATCCCACTGGTTTTATTGTGTTGTATTGTCTTTTTCATTTAGTTCCATGAATACTTTTATTTCAATCTTTTTTTCTTCCCTGATACATTCAGTATTCAGTATTGTGTTGCTTAGTCTCCATGTATCCTTGTAGCTAATCAGGCTTATTCTGGTGTTAATATTGAGCTTTATTGCACTGTGGTCTGATAGAATGCATGAGATTATTTCAATCCTTTTATTTGTTGAGTTTCTTTTGTGTCCCAGTATGTGGTAAATTTTGGAGAATGTTCTGTGGGGTGGTGAGTAGAAAGTATGTTCTCTGGTGTTTGGATGAAATATTTGGTAGCTGTCTGTGAGGTCCATTTGTTGTATTGTATTGTTCAGTTCCAATGTCTCTCTGTTTATTTTTTGTCCAGTTGATCTATCCAAGGACCTCAGTGGGGTATTGAAGTTTCTTGGGATTAATCTGTGTCTTGAGGACTTGCAGAATTGTGTTTATATGGTTTGGTGTACCTGAGTTTGGTGCATAAACATTTAGGATTGTGATGTATTCCTGGTTCATTATTCCTCTGATAAGGATATATTAGTGCCTCTCTGTCTCTTCTGACTGACTTTACTCTGAATTCTATTTTGTCTGATATTAAAATAGTAACTCCTGCTTGCTTGTGTTTTGGTACCATTTGCTTGGAATATTTTTTCCATCTTTTCATTTTGAGTTGGTGTCTATCTTTGAGGGTGAGATGGGTTTCTTGTAGGCAGCATATAAATGGATTCTGTTTCCTAATCCATGTCTTTTGCTAGGAAAGTTTAGCTTATTGATATTTAAGGTCATTATTGAGAGATGTGTGTTGCTTCCTTTCAACTTAGTCTTGGTTTTCATTCTTGGTCTAGATTTGTATTTATGATGCTATGCTTATAGTTGCTCCTTTCCTCTCTTCTTTGGATTGCTTCTAGTATTTTCTGAAGTGTTGGTTTTTCTGAATGTACTTTTTTTTTGAGACAGGGTTTCCCTGTAGCCCCAGCTGGCCTAGAACTCACTCTGTAGACCAGGCTGGCTTTGAACTCACAGAGATCTGCCTGCCTCTGCCTTGCAAGTGCTAGGATTAAATGGATACCCCCCCACACTCAGCTTAAAGACAGTTCTTAGCCACCATTTGGGTGCTGGGAAGAACCCTGGTCCTCTGCAAGAGCAGTCAGCACTCTTAACTACTGGGCCATCTCTCCAGCCCCTGAATGTATTCTCTTTCATCTTGTTTGTGTCATGAAAGATTTTTGTCCTTCAACTATAGTTGACATTTTTGCTGGGTATAGCAATCTGGGTTGACATCTAAAGTCATTTAGCACTGGGAATACTTTGGTCCACATTCCTCTGGCTTTCATAGTTTGTGCTGAGAAGTCAGCTGTAATTCTGATGGGTTTCCCCTTGTATGTAATTTGTTGTTTTTCTCTTATGGTTTCAGTATTTTGTCTTTGTTTTGAGCATCTGGCATTTTAACTATGATATGGTGTGGGGAGTTTCTTTTCTGTTCTTGTCTATTTGGTGTTGTATCTACTTCTTGTATTTGTATAGGTTTGTCTTTTTTCAGTTTGGGAAAATTTTCTTCTATTATCCTGTTGAAGATGTGGTCAATACCATTGTCTTGGGATTCTTCTCCTTCCTCTATCCCTATGATGCAGAGTTTTGGTCTGTTCATAGTATCCCACATTTCCTGGTTATTCCACTCTTGTGTTTTTTGTTTTTTTTAATTTCATAGTCTTCACTTGAGCATTTTAGATGTTCTGTGTTGTCCTGCATGTCTGATATTCTATTTTCTGTTTCATCCATTCTGCTTCTGAGGTTTTGTCCCATACTTTCCTGTTGATTGGATGAATGTTCCATTTCTTTTTTCATTTCTTCTTGTGATTTCTTTAGTATTTCCATTTCCTTTTGGAGATTGTCATTCTCTACTTGTAGCTCCTGGATTTGCTGGTATCCTTCTTTTTATATTTCAGCCTGGGATCTTTAAAGTGTTTCCAGTTTCTTCCTGGGTTTGTCTTTCTCTCCCTCTAGTTCTTTTCAGAGTTTGCATTTCTCTTCATCTAGTTCTTTTTGTAGTTTTTCATTCTCTCCCTATAGTTCTTTCCAGTGTTTATCATTCTTTCCTTCTAGATACTTCCTGAGTTTTTCATCTCCCCTTAGTTCTCTGATTTGTTCTTTATATTCTTTGATTTCTTTTAATATGTCTACAATTGTTCTTCTAAGGTCTGTACATTGGTTTCCTTCCAAGGAGAGCTCCTTGTAGGAATCTTCTGTCAGACTGGTAGAGTTCAGTGTGGATTTATCATGAGTTTTTCCTATGCTGTTTTTAATTCATGCCCATGTCCATAGCATGTGGATTTTTTTGTTTGTTTGTTTGTTTGTTTGTGTTTTTTGATTCTGTTGTGCAGACTAGATTCACTAAAACTATGCTTACTAGATAGTCCACACCACAGCACCACCAGCTTGAGGGGGTGGGGTGTTGTTGCTCCTTTGGCCTGCAGCTGGTACCCTGTTGACCTGCTTCACCCCTGGGACCTTATCTAGGTGCACTCACGACTCGGTGCTCTCTGGAACCCAAGTGGGCTGGGAGGTTCCTTAGGCTGTTTTTTGGCCCCCAAGGGTCAAAGCAGTTCTGCCATACCAGCACTGTACTGAGTCCAGGCCTGCACTCTCTGGAACCCAAGCTGGGATGTGCCAGCTGGGTGTTGGGCCATGGTTTTTTTTTTTTTTCACTGTTCAAGCTTTATTTGGTGTTTTAGTTGGCATGACACTTGGTAGCTGATTGCATTATCCATATGCAGACTTCTTTTTTACATCCCATTACAATGTACACTGATACATAAATAATACACAAAATAAGATACTTTAGGACAGTAGTACAAGACATGCTGTAAAAGATTTAGACACTGGATCCCAGGATGTGACAATTTGACTGGGCATGTTTGGTGAAGTTATACAGCACACAGTAACATACATCCGGTTTGAAGGGAACTGGGCCCTGTACAAAATTGGCAGCGATGTCTCAAGATGGTGAATCTCTTTCAGGCTAACCAGTTTACAACTGCACAAGTACCATTTAGCATCAGGACATAGCTGTGGAGGTTCTAACTTTAGGAAATCAATGTATTCCTAATGCTTTCATCATAGCTCAGATGAAAAGGAGAACATGTACAGTCTCTAGCAGAAAGCCTGCTACAGCCCAGGCATTGAAGGTTGTGACACCAGGAACCTTTAAAACTGCAGCTCCTTCTGGATCCCCCAGAGTGTATCTACACTCTTCTTCAGGCGGGCCTCCTTTTCCGGGGTCAGAGTCACCTTCACAAAGTCTGAGATGCTATTCTGTCCCAGGACGAAGGACATGCTGAGGAAGACATCATCTTTTATTCCATAGAGACCCTTAATCATGGTGGAAACTGGATGCAGCCACCTGGGATTCTTCATTATACTCTGCCAGACCAGCCACAGAGAGTCCAATGGCCCAGGACGTGTAACCCTTCAGTTTGATCACCTCATAGGCACTGTCAACCACCTGTTTGTGACCCTCCTTCCACTGTTCCTTATCTGAGTCAGTGCCCAATTCTGGGTGCAGATTCTTCGGGGAGACACCAGCAACATTCACACCACTCCACACAGGCACACTTGAGTCCCCATTTTCTCCAAGGATCCATCCATGACAGCTTAGCTGGTGAACACCTAGCCTTTCTCCCATCAGGTAACGGAACTGGGCAGAATCCAGGTTTCATCCACTTCTAATAACTCGGTTTTGGGGAAAGCCACTTATCTTCCAAGCATGTAGGTCAAGATATCCACTGGATTTGAAATGACAAGCAGCTTGCAGTTTGGACTGTACTTCACCACATTGGGGAGGATGAACTTGAAAATGTTCACCTTACACTGGGCCAAATTGAGACGGCTCTCCCTCTCCCGTTGCCGTGCCCCCGCTGTGATGATGACCAGCTTGGAGTTGGCAGTCACACAGTAATCTTTGCTAGAGACAATTTTTGGTGTTTTTAGGAAAAGGTTGCCATGCTGGAGATCCATCATCTTGCCCTTCAGCTTGTCTTCCATGACATCAACAAGAGCAAGTTCATCTACCAAGTCCTTCATTAAGATACTGATGGCACAGGCCATGCCAACAGCACCGACCCCAACAACTGTAATCTTGTTCTGGGGGATCTGCTCTTCCTTAAGGAGATTCACAATCAGCTGATCTTTGAGGCTTGCCCTGGTGGTCTTGGAACCCGAAGGAACCGGGACTGAGCGATGGGTGGCGTCGGGGCTCAGGGTAGCAGGATCCAGGCTCGGCAGCAGTGGCTCCAGCTCCCATGTTGGTTTTTATATATTGCTATTTTTCTGAAAATCCCTTTCTGATCTGAGAGTATTCTTGTGGAGTATTTAGGGTCTTTTAAGTATGGCTCCTGGCCGGGCGTGGTGGCACACGCCTTTAATCCTAGCACTTGGGAGGCAGAGGCAGGTGGATCTTTATGAGTTCAAGGCCAGCCTGGTCTACAGAGTAAGTTCTAGGACAGCTGGGGCTACAGGGAGACCCTGTCTTGAAAAAGACCAAAAAAAAAAAAAAAAAGTATGGCTCATGGCTTCTGGGAGTAGGTATACATTCTTTCTATTCTTCCTTTATTGAATTTTTGTATATTTTACACAGAGCATTCCAATAATTTCTGTACCTCCTTCCCCCATTGGCATCTGCCCACAGTGCCTCTCACTTGAATTCATACATTTTGTCATCTGCGTCAAGACCCATCATGTCAAGCTATTCTTCTCAGACATCCTTCAGTGCAAGTTCCTCCATCTGGGTTCTAGTAAGCCCTTCCAGAGTTCCTCCCCTTAATAAGATCAGCTTTTCCTCACCTGACAGTAATTAGACCCCTATAATTCTTTGACTAAGATTGGACCTGATGCCCATTTCCACAATTTTGTGCTGGGTTTTATTTTTCAGGGCCTTATTTAAGGTCCTATGAGCCTGCAGGACTTTATTTCCACATGCCCCCCCCTTCCTTTCCCCCTTACAACTTTTCTGCTCCCTCTTATGCAATGGTCCTTGAGCACTGAGTGGGTGCAGTTTAATATTGAAGTCCTGTCCATTGTTTCACACTCCGTAGAGTCTTATTCTCTATGTTTTGCCCATGTGTCCTTTTGTGACTTTTTGTGTTTCTGGACTTCTGTTGCATGAGGGAGCTTCATTGATGTGAACTAAGAGATGCTTTAGTGTACTCTTTACCCTTTTTTCTATGTACCATGAGCCTTAAATGTAGAGGTTGCATCATAGATATGCCACTTAGGCTGGGGCAATACATAGACAATGTCTGTGTATGACTAGTTGTGGAACTTTGTAATAATTTCTATCTATTGTAAAGAGGTTTCTTTGATGAGTGATGACTGGAATACTTGTCTCCAAGGATGCATATTTTCACATAGTAAGAAATTACATTTTTCTAGGGATGTGAAAGCCTTGGCAGAGGTTTGATTGGTGCTATTATGATGTGTTTGCCTTTACAGGTAAGTTGGCACTTTTCCTTTATAGCTTTAACATTTTTGTACTGTTTCTTTGCTTTTTACTTTTGACACCATGACTACTTTCTGTGCGGAGAAGACCTTCTTTGGTCATGTATATTTATGATTATAAATGCTTCTTTTGTCTGGATGTCCATTTCTTTATTTAGATCTGAGAAATTTTCATGCTATAATTTCACTGAATATATTCTTTATTCTTTTTTGTTCTATCTCAGTTCTTAGCTTCTATCCTATGAACACTTAGATTTGGTTTTTTGAAAGTATTCCAGAGTTCTGGGAATTTTTGGTCATGCTCATTAATTTTGTTTTTATTTAGATATGTTTGAATATACTATTTTCTTTCCCTGGTGTGTTGCTTTCAACCATGCTGCTTGTTTATTTGAGTGACTCATTTCTAGTACTTCTCCTTCCTCCTTTTCCAGAGTCTCATTTGCTTGCTTGATTTTTCCTCCATGTTTATAAACGTCTCCTCCAAATTGTGGACAGTTTCACTCATTTTTCTAACTGACTTGTCTTGAACCTGAGTTTATTTCCTTATTTGATTCATCTGTTTATTCAAATTTATGCATTCATTGATCCTTTTTAAAAGTCAGACTCTGAAATGTTTTCCTGGCATTTTAGTTATTACCATTTTTGTTTTCTGGTATTGACAGGGTATGAAACCGTGGAAGTTTCATAGTGCCTTATTGTCTCATATTTTTGTGTTTCTTTATTATATTCTGAGAATCTGTTGGAATGGATATATTCTACATTTCTCACACCTTTTTTGTTTGTTTCATTTCATATGAATCTTTCTGGTGAATTGCCTTCCCTTCAAATTTTGTCCCCTACTAGTATTCAGGAGGAAAGCTGAGTGCTAATATAATGATTTGACAGCAGTCCTGGGGTTAACTTGAAGTAGAGAATATTTGTGTACATCACTTTTGTCTTCAGGAAGGTTCAGAGAAAGTGGTGAGACCAGCAAGCATAGGAGATAGTTTAGCCTGGGACCTTTCTGGTTTTGTTATGGAAACTGGCCCATTATAATAAAGCTCTTCACAGCCTAGTCTTTCATCTACAGGTACCATGCACACATATTCCTCTTCAAACAATGGACCAAGCAACCACAGAATGATGCTTTCAGAGTCTCCTCTGAATCTATCTGGCTACAAATACTCCTACCTTTGAACCACAGTACTGATTTAATTGCTACCTAAGTAGCAATTAAATTTAGATAGTTTTGATTCAAGTATATTCCACGTGTATCCAGGTATGAAGAATAGAAGGGCCAATCTGGCTTAAAATGGTTTGATGTGCATGAGCAGTAAAGCACACTGTCTCCTTCAAGTGAACCTTTAGGAAGAATCCTTGTTTACCATCTCATGCCTGTTTGTAATTGAATATGTATGTGATTAAAATAAAATGCATTATGGGAAGGAGCATTCATAGTAGGATGATTATATGACTGAATCTGTCAGTAAAGAGCAGGAATCACCCAAACTTCACCTTTTAATAATCAAACTACTTCCTCATGGAGAATATTGAGAAAGACTGAGAAAGAGATGAAAAGCATGTTTGGCAGAATGCATGAGCTCTGGCGGGGTGGGGAAATGGGCGGGAACACGGGTCTAGATTTGTTAAAAAATAAAAATAAATTTATGTGAAAAAAAATCAAACTATTCCTTCTATTGAGCCACATAAAAAGATGCTCCAAACATGATTGTGACTTTTGAGTACACTCATTCATATGACCAACTGTCAAACTTAATAACATATCCCTGTCTGATCTGTATTGATTTACTCTGAATAAGTTATCTTGCTACTTTTGCAAACCTATGGGACCTCTTATTTTCAATTCGTTGGATAAAAGCCAAAGAACTTGGAAAAATGTTACTCTGACCTTGACTTCCAATTATAAAATTTTTAAGCCAGCCAGGGGGTAAGAAAATAAATTCTCTCTTATATTACTGCTAAAAAATTTCCCTTACCACACCCTGGTCCTCTTTTTCATTTTGATATCTTTGACTGCAGTTACCAACTAAAATTACCAATTTGATAAAAAAAAAATCAAAGAGTCATCAGACTGTGTGGGGGTGGCTGGGATTCTTCACCAGCTCCTTTGTCTAGGACAGACATGGCAATGTGAAGGAAGAAAGGGAGAACCAATGGACACCTCTTCTCAGTGAAAAAGAGGGTAAATTCTGCTCTTCTTTCAATATTGTTTCTGTTCTCTGGACCAAAATGCAACTTTTGCAAGCCACTTGGGAACTTTTTTAAATATAATTTTCTTCTATTTCTTTTCCCTTTTTTCATACTTTGTCTTTTGGTCTTAGGTAAATATTAAGTAAATCTACTAGGCTTTACTATTCCTGAAATTCATACATTAAGAACATAATTTATTGCTTGCACTGTGGTTTCACTTCAGTAGTTTGCAAGGCTGCTTACATAGACAGGCATATATTAAAATGAAGGAAAACATGCAAATAAAAATGGAAATATCAGAATTTATTCAACTAGGGAAATAAGTTAGCATCATGACAGGGACTCCCTCGCTCACGCTTATTTAATGCTTCTCTTGTCTTTAATACTTCTTCTGTCTTCCATCATCTGTACACTGTCTGACTCTCTTCTATGACTAAACTTTGGAGACCACACCCTCCTCAAGTAATACAATCTCTATATTCAAGAGCTCAGAGAGTCTATCCTTTCTATAATGTAAGGTGGCATCACCTTCCCTCTCTAGTTAAGGAATAATGTCCCATTTATTAGATTAGACTTATGAAACATCTTATGACTGTTTCCTACCCCAACTCTGAGGAGCAAGCCACTTTTAGATCATGACTTGTTTTTTTCTGATTGGGCATATGGTTGGCTGGGACCATATTATGGGGATTATTAATATAATAAGCCATCACTTCTAACTAACAAGATAAAACTTGTCGGCCAAACCTCATTCCAGAAGTAACTCACCTGAGGGGCCGTGGCTTTCAGAAGTGGCTCACTGGCAAAAGAACAGGTTCTCCAATGGAGGATGGTTAGAAGCTGCTCCTTATACCACAGGGTACCACAAGTAGAAAGAGGATATGAGTTATGGAAAACTTACCTCTAAGGCTAAGGAAACTAAAGCGGCATTGATTTCTAAGTTAAAGCACTGAAGAAGTTCAGCACCCTAAGAAGGATTCCACAGTGGAGACATCCCACGAGCTGGCCCACTGTTCGCCTTTCTCAAAGGCATACCATTTGGGGAGAAATTTGCCAAGAGCTCTCTTTTCTTTTTTGTTTCTCTCCACTGCATGTTATCATGAGAAACTTCCCTTTTCCCTGAAGGACTCTCAGTTCAGGTTAATCCTCAATCATTGGCAAAAGTTTGAGGCAGACAAAAGATGTATCATATTTTACTGTGGGTTTCCTGGTTCCAGTACAAACTAGGGAACAGAGAGAGATGTTGCCAAATGGTAGCCTTAACTTTAATAAAATTCCTCAACTAGATCTTTTCTGTAAAAGACAAGGAAAGAGATCAGAGATCCTATATGTACCGGCATTTGTGATCCTCAACTGAGATATTTCCATGTACCAGGAAACCAGAGAAGTCCCACACAGAAACCCACAACCCTGACCCTGTCATTTGTGGATGATCTATTCCTGAGGTGTCTACATGTCTCTGGGAGGTAATCCCTTACTGCCATTCTCCTCATGTTTCATGAAACCAAATGCTAAAACCCTCACCAGATAGCATTTGAGACCTAGAAAAGAGGGCTCCCTCCTTTTATATCACCTTTCTACCTGATATTTCCACAAATGTGTTTGAAATGTTCCTTGATTTACAACTTTCTTTATTCTTTTCCTAAATAGAAAAGATGCTTTAAAACTGTTATCTCATGGCAACATGGCAACATGGAGTACCTCCTCCTCCCTTTGAGATAAGAGCTATTTTTATATTGACAATTGTTGACACATGTGTGGAGCCCTAGGAAGAGCTCACTTTCACCAGAGGGATCACCTGGATTGGTGCCAGGTACCAGCATGGGCTCCTTGTGGCTGAGCATTCAGCCTTGGCTTCTTGGGTAGATGTTGATGACTTCTTTCTGGGTTTCAAACTTTCTTTGGTTTGATCAATGGTCCATTGGTATAATCTAAACTGGTCATTAAAATCCTATTTGCTTGTATATCCTTTATGGTTTTATAATTCTGTTTATATTTCTGTGTTTCAAAATGTTCTGTTGGTTAATTTGCTGACATTCAACCTTTGTCTCCATCACTTCTCTAGTAACAAGGTCTTCATGTGTAAAAGGAGTCTATAGACATGGGAACAATTTGCAGTTAGTGTGACTGAGGAGTGTGGTTAGGGGCACATACAGAAGATTTTTGCTTAGTTAGCGTGCTTGCTTTACCAGCTGCTGCTACCTCTCCTTATGCTACGCTGTTTTTGATTCTTTTAATTTTTGATATACTTCTATTATATCCTTCATGTAAATGTATCAGACAAAGAGGACAAAATAAAAAGAAAAAAAATAGACACAGATTATGATAGCAAATAGATTTATTGTTAGCCAGAGATTTCTTCCTTAAAGGCTTTACTATTTCTCTTCTGGTGACTGGTTTCCTGTCTGCTCAGGTTCCTCTATACCAGATCCAGGAAATGAACCTCCCAGCACCACAGGACATAAGAATATCTGTCGCTCATTCACACAAAATGTGATACTTGACCAACAACAGAGTTGTAAACTAACATTCTGAAGGGAGAAGAGAAGCCATATCTATGTTAAGGATTCTACAAGACTTACTGAACAACTAGTGCTTTGGAGAGATAGCCTGTTACTAGTTGGGAGATAAAATTATCTTAGGCTGTCTTTGGTCCTCTAGAAAGCCATTTACCACCAACCTCTGTGTGTGACCTAACATTCTGTGACTTTTAGGTAAATCATATTAGGTTGACAGATGAGAAAAAATCCAACACAATAGCAAAAATATCTTCCAGAGAACAGATACACTGAAACTCTGGACAATATTTCAGCCTCAAGTGTCTGGGTACTGTCAATACTCCTTTATTTGGGGAAACTTATCTTCTCCCTCATTTTCTTGTTTACTCTTGGTCTTCATCTTTTCAGTAAATTTGCACAGTTTCTTTCTTTTTTAAAATTTTTAATTTATGTGTATGAGTGTACTGTCTGCATGCAGGTCTGTGCACCCATGTCGTGCAATGCCGCGGAGGTCAGAAGAGGGTCTCAGATTCTCCTGGAACTGGAGTTCTCCTGGAACTGGAGTCACAGATGGTTCTCAGCCGCAATGTGGGTGCTGGGGATTGAGCCCGGGTCCTCTGCAAGAGCAGTCGGTGCTGTTAACCACTAGGCAATATCTCCAGCCCCCACAGTTTCTTTCTTTCAGAATGTTTGTAAATGTTCAATTACAAAGTGTACTCTGCCAACCATTACTACCAAGATAAACAAAGCAGATCAGAGGGGACTTATTTTAGTTTGCTTTCTGTTGCTGTGATAAACACCATGACCACAACCAACTTTTGGAGAAGAGGGTTTATTTAATCTTACACATCCTGAATCACAGTTCATCCTTGAGGGAAGCCAGGCCAGAGGCTCAGGGAAGGGACTTTGAGACAGAAAATGAAGCAGAGACCAGGGGCGAACTCTGCTTACTGCCTTGGTCCCTGACCTTTGCTTTCTGATAGAACCTGGGACAACCCACAGAGGCTGGGCACTCCCACTCAACAGTCAAGAAAATGCCTCACAGGTCAATCCAACAGAGGAAACTCCCAGTTGAGGTTCCACAGGGCAGTCCAATGGGAACAGTTCCCTAGATTAAGGTCTTCTCTTCCCAGGTGAGTCAACTTGACAACTGAAGTTATCTAGCACTGGGCTCCTGTTCAGCCTTGGTCTAACAAGCCAAGAAACTTTATGGATGTTCTTTAATAGGGTCTTGGGAGTTGTAACAGCTTTAGGGATGGAGTAGTAGAGATTATTTAAGTTCTACTCAGCTCTATGTCCCTACTTAAGCATGAAGCAGTTCCAACAAGGCTGACCTTACACCTTCAGTTCCCCTGACAATTTATGGAGAAAGCCTCTTAAGTGGAAGTGAGACATATGCTAGATAGCTTTGTCAGCTTGACATAGCTGGGAAGAGAGAACCTTAATTTAAGGAATTGTTTCCATTGGACTAGACTATGACCATGTCCAGGGGGCATTTTCTTGATGGTGAAGTGATGTGGGAGACCCCCACCCTGGGTAGTGCCACTCCTAGTCAGGTTGTCCTGTATCATATAAGAAAGCAGGCTGAGCATGACTAGGAGAGCAAGCCAGTAAGATGTGTACCACTATGGTCTGTGCCCCAGGTTCCTGTTCTGAGTTCCTGCCTTGGCTTCCCTTGATAATAAGCCAAGTAAAATCTTTCCTCCTCAAGTTAGTAAGAGGTTACCATAGCCTAGTGCTGTGAAGACCTTGGAAATTTCTCTAAGATCTATGACTTCTCCAGCAATTATATACATAATATATATATTATATATAGTGAATTCACAAAAGATTATATATATAATATAAAATATATTTATATAATATATTATATAATATAATAAATATATTATATATAATATATTTATTATATTATATAATATATTATATATAATATATATTATATAATATAATATATTATATTATATAATATATGTTTTATATTTTATATTATATATAAAGTGAATTCACAAAGATTTTATATATATATATATAAATCCTGAAATGTCTTTGTCATTTCATTCATCTACATATTTTTATTTGTTTGTGCTTCAGTCAGGAGTTTATCCCTATCCTCTTTGAATTCTTTGAGTGCTGTTTGTTTGTTCTTTAAATTCATTGAATTCTTTGATCATGTTTATGATTGTTCTCAATTCTTTGTCCTGTGGTTCCTTTAGGTAGTTTTCTTTAAGGAACACTTTTATAGGGCTGATACAGTTTGATGGTGATATATTATTTTGGGTTTTCTTATTACTGGGTTTTATCATTGTAGCCTGGGCATGTGCATTTTTTTTTGTTTGTTGTGTGTCTGTTATGAAACTTGGTCCTTTGTTAAATTTGATTCTGCTCATATTGTTGCTATAGCTTTGTTTCTTTCCAATTGGGTATGGATATAGTTAGTTGGTTTGTGCTTCAGGTTCTCTATTTTGATTTTTTTACTGGAGGGACTGGATGAATCCAGGCAGACTAGTTAAGAGCTCTCTAGTGAAGCAAAGGAACCTATGCCCAAGTTAGGGTGATAGGTTTGGTTGAACCAGTTCTAACTAGCTAAGCAGCAAAGGTGTGTGCCCTGGAGCCAAATGACTGGGACTGGTCCCATAGCAGTGGAATGTTAATCCAGGGAGGTCTGGCTAACTCTTCCAGCTAGTCAGGTGCATCCGGCAACCTAAGAAGGAAGGGGTTGCGGTTCATCCCATTTACTCCCCCGGCAGACCATGTAGAAAACACGCAAGGGAAAGTACATCACACTGACACATAGTAGGGTATGAATCTAAATGCACAGAGAGAACTTTATTCAAAATGAATGGATTTTATAGGCAGCATGACCTCACCTCCCAGCATCCAATCCTAGACCTTTGTGTCATCACGTTCCAATCCATGGGCGTGGCTAGGAAGGTCCCATGACTCACTGTGTCTGTGGGATGCTCTGGCTGGAAATGCTAGCCCACGCATGCCTAAACTCAAATTGGATTCACCTACAAGGGGTCAAGGCCCAAAGCGCTCCAATGGCAACAGAATGTGACTATTCGGATTATCTAGCAGATAAGATGTAATCTCTAGAGCTTTGGCACTAGGGCTGGGTCCCAAAGAAGGCCGGAGGAGAGGCTGTGTGTAACCCAGTGGCCCAGTGAATCTAGTTGTCAGGATCTAGCTGTGTCACCAAGCTAGTTAGGTGCTCTCCTGCAGCCTCAGAGGGAAAGGGCCAAAGCCAAAGGACAGCCAACGGGAGCAGGACCGGCTGCTTCTTATTCTAAGCCTCTAAACATTTCTTTCAATGCATGCTACAAATTTTGATAACTATTGAAATCACTTTCATTTATTTCTAGATATCTTAAACCTTTTAACCTTTGTTTTATTTAGAAGTGTGATTAATCTACAAATGTTTTGGGGTTTTTCACATGTCTTTTGTTATTGGTTTCTAGTTTAATTCTAATGCAATATATTTGAAGATATTAACATTTATTTCAAGGGCAAGGTATGTTTTGTGACACAGAGCACAGTCTGTTGTGGTGAATATTCAATGTGAGCTTGAGAAGAACTATACTCTGCTGGAATTATATGAAAGGATCATAGACATTCAGTGTGCTTCTTGCCTGATGACATCTCTGTGCTCCTTTATGTCTTTGCTCTTTATCAACTGCATCTGTTGATTTCTGGTACAGAAATGTTAAGGTCTATAATATTCATGGATTCTTGTATCTCTTCCTGAATTTTTATCAGCTTTTACCTCTTATATTTTCATACTTTGGGTTAGGATATCTAAATTAATGATGGTTGATTCTCATTGGAGAGTTGGCCTCTTTACTATTATATAACAGCCTTCTTTATTTCTGATAACTTCTCTTAATTTGAAATCTGCTTTGTCCGAAATTAGTATAAGTATTCTTAGGTTTCTTAAAAGACTAGTGTTGGGGCTGGAGAGATGGCTCGGCTGTTAAGAGTGCCAACTACTCTTGCAGAGAACCCAGGTTTGATTCCCAGCACCCACGTGGCGGCTAAGAACACTAACTCCAGTTCCAGGGGAATCTGATGCCCTCTTCTGACCTCCGTGGCATTGCACGACATGGGTGCACCAACCTACACGCAGACAGTACACTCATACACAGAAAAAATAATAAATAGGGCTGGAGAAATGGCCTAGCTGGTAAGAGCGCCAACTGCTCTGGCAGAGGACCCAGGTTTGATCCCCAGCACCCACATGGAGGCTGAAAACCGTCCTTAAACTCCAATTCCAGGAGAACTCCAGTTCCAGGGGAATCCGAGACCCTCTTCTGACCTCGGCGGCACTGCACGACACAGGTGCACAAACCTACATGCAGACAGTACATTCATACACATAAAATAAATGAAAATTTAAAAAAAAATTCGTAAAAAATAATAAATAATGAAAAAAATACTAGTGCTAACATGAAGTATTGTGCTTGTCTTTAACTTTAATTTGCAAATGTCATTATATTTAAACTTTCTTTTACTTGTAGGACAATTTAAAGGAACTAAGCTTAAATTTTACTTCCCAAATAAGTAGAAGTCATAGTCCAGTCATAAAGCTTTAAAGAGTAAAGTGTTTATTGAGTAAAATTTATTTAGCAGGTACTCAACTCTGCCCAAGCTTTATCCACAAAGTATAGGATCTTTTAAGGCTTAGTGAATTGTTTATGTTAGTTAAATTTAGGTGTAGGTTTTGGTGAAAATGGTAATACAATTGAACTAATTGGGAATATAAAATGTTAATTGTTTTATTTATAATTTCTATTGGATTAAGGTACACAAATGGCCTCTATATTTTTCTGAATTATACAACATCACATTATAACACTTTCTTTTGTTCGTAGGACAATTTAAAGGAACTAAGCTTAAATTTCTTTCCCAAATAAGTATCATACAGTCAATGAGAAACAGTTTGGATAAATTTAATGAAAGCTTATGCCTTGGCTCCTGTTTATGGGTATGTGTAATACAACTTAGGCATCTATAGGTCAAAACAAAAACCTGAAAAAAAAAAGAGGGAGGTGGGAGGTGGGGTAGTATCCTTTTTGGGATACAAATGGAAAACTCTGTGTTCCAATCTTATTGATAAATTTTCAATTTTTGAGATCTTGAAACTAACAATGGGAGGAGAATTTTATGTTCCCATGGTAAAAATCACCAATCTAAATGCCTGAAAACATACAACTTATGGCTATGCAGGATGGACTGGGAAATGCCAGCAGAGAGGTTGCCCATCTGAACATTAAAGAAAGAGGAACCTCAGACTGCCTGAGTCACAGACACTGAGCATCTCTCTGAATACTATTGGGGTTAACTGTTTATAATGGGCCCTAATGAAGTTTACCTTCCAAATACTGAGAAACCTTCCTACCTCTCCCCTTTATAGGAAAAAGAAAAACATGATGGTAATGAAACCATTCCCTAACTGCAAATTAGAGCCAATTGTTACAGTGGTAATTTCCTATAAAGCAGGTATAACTACCCTTTATAAATTGACTGATAGGCATAGGAACTATGAAAGGATAATTCTCTATCTAGAGCCAAATTCAATAGAAAAGTGTTTATAAGCTGTGTAATTAAGCAAAATATATTACTACAGGAAAGCTCTGACATAAGCAATGAATTATTCTGCCTAGGAGATGTTGGCTAGGGGATCAAACCCACCTGCCCCCAAGTTATAAAGGCCTTTTGCCTATAAGTGGGATATATGCAAGGAGAAAGGCAGTAAGTCCCTGTTGTCCAAGACCTGGTGTGAGCATGAAAAAATGTTATGAGATGTCACTTGCTAGTGTACAACTGGCGTCTGAAATGCCAGAGAGTGTTACCAAAGGCCACTAAAGCAATACAGCAAAATATTGTTCTCCCTGAGACAAGCAAGACTCCTTCGTCAGTATCAGCTACACCTCAACAGCCTGAGATCCTGTGCAACAGTGGCAGCCAAGTGTCTATATATATCCCAAATCTAATTGGCTATTAGCTCTCTCCTTGGAGGAACAACTCACAGTGGATGCCACAAGCTTATGTCCTCTAGTGATTAGGAGATGTTATAAGCCACAATAAGAACTTGTCACCCTTTATAGAGAAACCAAAGTTTGTGGATTAGCATACCATCTAAGCATCTGTGTCTATGCTCACAGCTTAGCTTGACTTAATAATTAGTACTGTTTAAATGCCTGTACATCCAATTGCTTGTGCTTTGTTAGTATGACTAAAAAGGTATCACTGGAAAAGCTATCAACCCATGAAGGGAAACAACCTGAACAGACTAGAGTCCAAAATGACAACTCCAAAGGAAGTAGACTGTTTTCTTCTCACCCACTGTGCCCCTTTCCCAAAGCCCAGGGAACAAATTGCAGAAGAGGAGGCGTGGTAGAATGTAAGGGCTGCAGAGAGATAGGGGTTAATCATGAGACTACAGCAATATAGTCTGGACTCCTAACTGATCAACATGCCTGTGTATACAAGCTTCTCCAACTGGACTATGGGAACCTTGGGTTGTTCAAAATTTAGACATAGATACTTGCAAAATGCACCAATTACCTTATTGTATGACAAACTGTGTAACATCAATGTTATCTGCAAACAACTGTGTCATTATATTGTAGAATCCCTTAAAAATAAACAAATAAAAAATAAAAATAATAATAATAAATAGGGCTGGAGAAGTGGCCTAAATGTTAAGAGCACCAACGGCTCTGGCAGAGGACCCAGGTTCGATCCCCAGCACCCACATGGCATCCGAGAACTGTCCTTAAACTCCAATTCCAGGAGAACTCCAGTTCCAGGGGAATCCGAGACCCTCTTCTGACCTCCGCGGCACTGTACAACATGGGTGCACAAACCTACATTCAGACAGTACATTCATACACATAAAATAAAAAATTTTAAAAAGTTCTTAAAAAATAATAAATAAAAAATGAAAAAAAGACGTGTTAACATGAATTATTTTTCTTGTCTTTAACTTTAATTTGCAAATGTCATTATATTTAAACTGGATGTTAAATAGAAATCATATTGTTCAGTCTTGTTTTATGATCTAGTCCATTAATGTATTTTCTTATTTTGGTGCATTTAGATCATTGGCAGTCAAAGTGATTGTTGATATAATTAGATTAATTATACCATGTTTGTTACTGGTTTATACAAATTTTCCTCTATATTTTATTTGTGTTTTATCTTTTTCTCCTCCTCTATATGTTTTAACTGAACATTTTATATAGTTATAATGTCTCTCCTTTTATAGTGTATCAATTATACTTGTTCATTTTTTCAGTGTTTCCCCTAGAGTTTGCAATACACATTTGCACCAGTGTTCACTTTTAGGCCTGCAAGATGATTCAGTGAGTAAAGGGGAGCTCTGCAAAAGCCTGAGTTCCTGTGTTTAATTGTCAGAACTGACATAAAGGAAGAAGGAGAGAACCAACTTCATAAAGTTATCTGACCTCTACATGTGTACCCTGGGGTACATGAACCCACAAAGACACATAATGCACATGCACAATAATCATTAAAACACTTTAAAAATGCTCACCTTTATATAGTTTATACTGTTTAATAGGTAGCTTGAATATTTTATAGAAAAACATTTATATTTTCTTCCTAGTATTTGTATCATTTCTGCCCCTCACTCATTAGAGAATACAAATTTGAACATATGTAGGCAAATCCTTCAAAAAATTTTAGATTTAAAATTTTAAATCCTTCAGATCAGTTAGGAATAAATTATTATACCTTTAATTCTTTGATGATCTTTACTTTGCTAGATTCAAATTCTAATATGCATACTTTTCCTTAAAAAGCTTCTTTTAATATTTCTTACGGGACAGACCTGAAGACTACAAATATTCTTAGTCCTTCTCTCCTGAGAAAGTCTTCATTTATCTTTTGTTTTTTTTAATTTTTTTAAAAATTTTATTTATATCTGTATGTGTATCAATGTACTGTCTTCATGTAGGTTTGTGCACCCGTGTTGTGCAGTGCCCCGGAGGTTAGAAGAGGGTGTCGGATTCCCCTAGAACTGGAATTCTCCTGGAATTGGAGTTTCAGAGGGTTCTCGGCCGCCTTGTGGGTGCTGGGGATCAAACCCGGGTCCTCTGCAAGAGCGGTTGGTGCTCTTAACCGCTAAGCCATCTCTCTAGCCCCATTTATCTTTAGGTTTTAAGAAATTATTTCTCAGGCTTCAGAATTCTAGGTTGCTGTTTTTTTCTGACTTTTATTTCATTCACTGCCTTCATACATGATTTCTGAGCAGACATAAAAGGTTACTCGTATCTTCACTCCTCTTTAGTTAAGATCTGATACTCCACCTGCCCATACCTAAGGCTTAGATGTACTTGTTTTCTTTTCTTTTTTTTTTTCCTTTTTGTCTTTTATGTTGCTTGATACCTCTGTGATTTCTGGATCACAGTTTAGAAGCTGGCACTTGTTTAGGGAATTGCTAGTCATTACTGTTTCAATACTGTTCCTTTCTCCTCTTTCTGTTACTTTCTGTTAATATTTGCTATGCCTATTATAGTTGGCCCACAGTTCTTGAATACTGTGTTTATGGGTGCCCTCACAACCTAATCTTTGCTTTTCAGTTTGGGGGCTTCTATTGATCTATCCCCAAGCACTGGGACTTCCTTCAGCTGTGCTTAGTCTACTAATGTCCACATAAAGGCATCCTTCATTTCTGTGACAGTGTCTTTCAGTTCTAATGTATTTCTTTTGTTTCTTTCTTAATATTGTTATATGTTTGTATCCTTTGTCCATTTGCTCTTCTGTGATATTTTCTTTATCATTTGGAACCTTTGTCATGATAATCATAGTTGTTTTATGTCTGATGATCTGTTGTCTTTCCATGTCTGATAATTCTAGCATATATTACTCTAATGGTTTCTCTGTCCTTTCAAACTTGAGATTTTGCAGTTAGTATGTGCCCTATCATTTTCTTCTTGGTAGACTCACATGATGTACTAAGGAAAAGGAACTATTGTTAGAAATAAGCTATTAGTACTGGGCAGTAAGGAAGGAGGCCAGCAGAAACACTCTAGTCTTATGATCATATCTTCAGTCTTTGTGAGCCAATGAATCCTGTGATTCTCATCTGTGGACTTCAAAGGTGTTTTCTGTTCTTTCATTTCTCTTTAGGTAAGGTGAATGGAATGGGCTAGAACTGAATATTTTCCTTTTCTTTTGTCATTTAGACATCAACAAAACTGGACTTGATTGGGCTATAGTTAACAGGGTTTGCCTGCAGGAGAAAGTAGTCTTTGCCATGTTTTAAAATGGCTGCCTTTCTTCTGTGCTTGCCAGAAACTATGAGGGATTTCTCCCATATTAAAAATTCTCCAAATTTACAATGTTAAATTGTTTCTCATTCTGTGTGGTGCTACCTGGTACTATCCTACTTCTCAGACCTCTGTTGCCTCGCCTACCCCCCTCTGAGAATCTTGTCTTTGATCAGTCTACATACATTGTGTATGTTTCCTCTACATTTGTCACTCAGTATCTTTGTAAGTTATGGGATCTGCTGTCATGGGGTCATTTTGTTTGTGCTCACATAGACATTACTTAGTTAATAATCATCCCAAACTACACAGTAGTGAGGGTGGTGATTTGGATATGGCCCAAATAAGCCAGAAATTGCTTTCTTTATGAATCATCTCACAACATAAGCTGAAGAATAAAGGGTAGGCAAGATAAAGAACTTGATGCAAAACCTAATGACCTGAGTTTGAGTCACAGGACCCACATGATGGAAAGAGAACCAATTCCAGCAAGTTATCCTCTGATGTCTATAAGGACACTTGTACACACACACACACACACACACACACACACACACAAACAAGCTATAAACCAATAAACATGTAACTTAAAAAATGAAGAATAGTACAATAATGTATTTTGAAAGAGATATCTCATTTACATAATTATAGCACATTTTAAAGTATTGCTCTATTACTGGTTATCATCAATCACTTAATTGATGAATTTATACATCAAACTTTGTAATAGGTATATCTATACAAGGTACCTAGGATTTGGTACCACGTATAGATGGTACTATGGGATGCATGTAAGCATTCACCAGAGATCTTGGAACACACCACCTATAGAAAGTGGGGACTTCTATGTTTAGTCTCTTGGATTAAACTTATGATGGAAAAATGTACAGAAGCATGACGATCCTGCTTGACAGGTTTTCCAGAAATTTTACTTTGCGGCTTTTGTATACATGGCTTTCAAGAATTCATCAGTTAAGGTTCAAGCTTTCCTAAGTTGATAATGGTTCCCACAGAGGCTTCTACGCCAATATGATTTGATCCTACAATTTGAAGAGAGGTTTATTTTCCTTGTGTTCTCATTTTTTCTTTATATTCCAGGAAACACTGTTAATTTATATTCCAGGAAACTCTGTTCAGCTTTTTTCTTGTTAGAACTAAGTGTCAACTTCTAAGCTTACATTCAATGCCAGAATCCAGAATAACTATATCAGCTTTCAAAGTAAAACAGATATTTTCTTACACTTTTTGTATTAGTCAGGGTTCTCTAAAGAAACAGAAGCAACAGGACGAATATATAGCTATATACAATTTATTGATTTGCTCACGTGACAGAGATCAAGGAGTCCAACAGTAGCTGCACCACACTGGAAAGGCCGAGAATCCGGGGAACTGCTCAGTCCGCAAGGCTGGATGTCTCAGTAGTCCCAATCTAGTGCTGAAGGCCCGAAAGGATTCCAGGAGATCTGCCAGTCTCAGTACACGCTGGGATCCAAAAGGTTGATCACAGCAGCAAGACAAACTCACAAGATGAGAGAGGCAAGCCGCTTAAATACTGCCTGCCGCCCACATTTGGGGCGGGCCATCCGGGTTGAGGTGGTCCAATCAGAAGACCCTTTTTCTCTTATTTGTTCCTTAGTCCAGTCAAGTTGACACCCAGGATTAACCATCACACTTTTTTTACTATTATAAGCCTTTTCAGTTGGATTTTCCTTTCATTCATTCAACTGGCATTGATTTAGCATACGATAGATATGATCATTACATTGTGACATAAATGATTATTTCTACCATTAAGATTCTAGCACATTGGTGGGAAGAAAGTCATACAAATAAAAACAATTTTAAAGATTTTGATAAATTTTTCAGTCCTAAGTTATTTTGTTTGCTTATAACATCATGAAAATAAGCTTACTATAAATATAGTTAAAATTGTAAAAAGAAAAAAAAAACTATTCTCACTCATGTGAGGACCTTAGTGTCAAATTTTTGATTAATGTATTGAATTTGGAGTGCCTGTAGATTCCAAGAAATTAGAAAGAGACCATAGGTGGGGAGGGGGAAGAAAGATCTTAAGGGAGGCGTGATAGAACACTGGTGATATGGAGATTCTGGGAAGGAAAGTTTAAGTAGGGAAGAGGGATAAGAATGTATGGTAGAGAAGGAAAGGATGGGTTGAGATGACTAACCATAAGGATATATGAAAAAGTCATGTGGAAACCTACTATTTCATGATTTTCATATATACTTATTTTGTGCACATATATTTAAATAAAAGTTTAATTCAAGCCACCCAACATAGGAGATTAAGCTAATCCTAAAGCCATAGGTTGCCAAATAAGAAGTTCAGTGCCACAAAAACAGACCTGTAGACCAATGGAACAAAATTGAAGATCCAAACTTGAGCTCATACAATTTCAGTCACCTCATATTTGACAAAGGGGCCAAGAAGATAATGGAGGAAAACAGGATCTCCAGTAAATGTTGTTGGCAAAACTGGATCACCACTTGTAGCAGAATAAAATCAAATCCCTACCTCTCACCCTGTACAAAAATCAATTCCAAATGGATCAAAGACTTCAATGTGAAACCAGAAAGAAAACCCAAAGAAAATGTTGTCAGCAACCTACAAGACATAGGGGTGGGAAAAGACTTTCTAAATCAGACAGCAGCTGCACAGAGAATAAGGTCGACAGTTGACAAGTGGGATCTCATTAAACTCAAAAGCTCTGTACAGTGAAAGAAACAACCAGTGAAGTGAAGAGAAATCCCACGGAGTAGGAGGAAACCTTCACTGCTGATACATCTGACAGAGGATTAACTTCCAGAATATATAAACTACACACAAAACAAAGAAATAAAACAAATGACCCACTCAAGAGATGGAATAAAGAGCTGAACAGAGACTTCACAAGTGAGGAAGTAAAGGTTGAGAAACATCTTAAAAAGTTTTTTCAACATCTCAACTGACGAGTGGATAGAGAAAATGTGGTACATCTACACAACGGAGCTCTACGCAGCAGTAAAGAAAGATGACATCGCAAGCTTTGCAGGAAAATGGCTGGAGCTAGAGGACATCATGCTGAGTGAAGTAACACAGTCCCAGACAAACAAACGACGAATGGTATCCCTCATCTGTGGATGCTAGTGCCAATTACCTAGTTGTAAGTATTTCTTGCGTAGGGCCCCCTGAGCTTTTGTCCAAAGCAGTTGTTCGTAATGCATATTAGAAACAACAACAACAACAACAACAACAACAACAGCAAGGGCAACAGAAAGGACTGCATCAAATAACTGACTGAAACAGTGAACTTCTCCTCAAAACAGTCAACTTCCACATGGAGAATTCTGATAAAGACTGAGAAAGAGATGAAAAGCATGTTTGGCAGAATGCACGAGCTCTTGTGGGGTGGGGGAATGGGTGGGAACACGGGTCTAAATTTGTTAAAAATATATATAAATAAATTTATGTGGAAAAAAAAGGTGTTCAACATCATTAATAATTAAGAGATGCAAATTAAAACCACTCTCAGATGTCATCTCACTTCAATAAGACTGGCTAGGATCAAGAAACAAATGATACCAAATGCCGGAGAGGTTTTGGAGAAAAGGGAACACTCATCCACTGCTGGTGAGAATGTAAACTTCTACAACCACTATGGAAAGCAGTGTGGATAACCCTTAAAAGACTCAAAATGAGATTACCATCTGACCCAGTCAAACCACTCCTGGGAATATACCCATAAGACTCATCCTACCGGAGAGATACATGCACAGCCATGTTTATAGCAGCTCTCTTCACAATAGCAAATAGTTGGAACCAACCCAAGTGTCCCTCAACCAACAAGTAGATAGAGAAAATGTGGTACATCCACACAATGGAGTTCTATGCAGTGGTAAAGAAAGATGACATCATGAACTTTGCAAGTAAATGGATGGAATTAGAAGATATTATTCTAAGTGAGATAACACAGTCCCAGTAAAACAAATGATGAATGGTATCCCTCATTTGTGGATGCTAGCATCAATAAGCCAAATTGAGTAACATTAACCTTGTATTTCTCTTTATCTAAAAGCAGCTGTGCTCTTAGAATGTGAATCCCTTAATGTGCTCTAGAATTAACCTACTACCTATTTTCGGACTTTATAATTTTGGTACAAGGTGGAGAGTATGTTTGCATATTTTAGAGCAATATAAAATTAAAAGGGAAAATGTGAATCCTGAAATATGATTTAGAAATAACATACAGTTTATTTTCAGATGACATGATTTTAGTACATGTGTGATATACATAAATACATATGTTGAAGCAATACAGATTAGAGGGAGCAACAAAAACAAAAGAACTGGGACAGGGAACTGACTGAAGCAGTGGAGTTCTTCAGCCCCTCCCCCCCAAAAATAATCTGCTTTGAAAAACTTTGAAAAGACTCAGAAGGGGAAACAGGCCATGTATGGCAGACTCCATGAACTTGAGGAGGAAATGAATCTGGATTGAATTAAGAAGTGATGTATGAAATGCACAGAACTTCAATAAAAGATAAAAAAAAAGAAGTTCAGTGCCAGGTGTGGGATATCTCCCCTCCAGTTGTGGGTCAAGAGTGTCTCAAAGACCTACCCCTCTAAAAAAGTATAGGCTATTGGCATTGCTCCTGATTTCTCACCAGAACTTGATGGTAAAACCATAGTTCAGAGGATACCAGATCACTCACTTTGTCCACAGAGCATGGATTAATCAAGTTGGCACTTATCAGGAATATTTCTCCTTGCTGGCTAGGTTTCATAATAGCTCAACATGCCATGTAGGCTGTTAGGGGAAAAATGTCAACAGCCTTACCCAGCTATGAACCTTCTGAAATACAGCGATGACCAGAGTGTCTAGATATGCCCATGAGATCTATAGTGGCACAAAAGTTGTGCTAACCAACTGTTTTCTGATTGAATTTAAGGTCTGCTGCACAAGAAGAAACTCATTCCTGTTACCATAAATCTGGCCAAGAACCCATGTTTAGGTTTTTGGTTTTGTTTTATGAGACAGGGTCTCCTTGTTACCCTGATTGGCCTGGAATTCACTATGTACATGAGGTTGGCCTCCATTTCACAGATATTTACCTGTCTCTGCCTCCTTACTGCTGGATTTAAAGGTGTGTACTACCACACACAGCTAAAAACCATGTTTGGGGAACACACAGGTACCAGGTATGTACATACTTGGAATATTTTACTAAATGGACATAATGTAAAGCTGCCCTCTAAGTTAATATCTTTATACCATAAATTGTGTAGCTGTTTGACTTCTGAGAAGTTTGTGCAGTGGGAAGTGGTTAACACAGAAACTCAATATGAAGACAGTTAGTGAATGTGGAGAACCCAGCCACCAATTATTCATCTGAATTACTGCCTATCCCTAAGACATACACACAGAGAAAGTAAAATAAAAATTATAAATTAATATAATATAATAATATACTGTACAAATTAATATAATGTATTAAAAATCAAACAATAAAAGGAAATTTTAATGTAAAAATACTTAAAATATAGTAGGGAATAAATAAATGCAAAAATAGTGAGAGGAAAAGCCTTTGACCATATTTTTATAAGTAATGTGAACTGTATTAATGGAAAACTAACTATACATAGCTAGAAATTACTGCATGAAGTTCATTCTTACTATATGTGAATATAGGGATGCTTTCAAATGACAAATGGGATTTAGGTCATAATGTAGCAGACATGATAATGAAGTGAGAAGAACCATGTGCGAATGCACACAGGTATGTGCTTCCTGCTGTATTCACTGAGCAATAGGCAGTTCTTTCTGAGTGACTGAGAGAGAGATGTGAGGCTGTACAGGCTACCAGGACATAAGGATAAAACCTGAGGCTGGCAATGGAAAATTTGGAAACTCATTGAAGAATTTTTAATAGGTTAGAGTCAGGTTTTCCAAAGAATGCTCTGCTAAAGGAAAATCCTGCTGAAGGCAAACTCAACCAGAGATTGCAAGGGGTTGTGGCTATCAGGATGGACAGGAGAGACTGAGTTTGAGTATTGCTCATAGGATGACCCTTTGGTAAGTGGGCATGTGTGAAGGAGTTGTGAAGGAGAGTCTAGCACATCCTCTACATAGGGGTGGCTGCCAAATGGTTATACCATTTGCTAGGTTGAAGGATATAATGGCCATATGAAGGAAATGAGAGTGGGGTAGTGAAGTGTTAGGAGCAAAGTTTATTCAGGGCTATTGAGGTAAAGTAAGATTGAACTCAGTCTATGACTGCTTTTAATTGCAAACTCACCTTTGGCAAGGGAAATTATAGCCAGGAAGCAAAGATGGGGCCTACGGAGGAAGACTATTATGAGGAAACATCAACAATAAGAAATGACTCTCTTGTGGTGGAGCACACCTTTAATCCCAGAACTCGGAAGGCAGAGGCAGGTGGATCTCTGTGAGTTCAAGGCCAGCCTGGTCTATAGAGCGAGCTCCAGGCCAGCTGGGACTAAAGGAAGACCCTGTCTCAAAAATACCCAAAAAAGAAATGACTCTGGTTAAACTGACTAATAAAATAATTCATGAGTTGAGATGCATAGTGTGTAAAAATCCATGAGATGAGGAATGGGTAAAGTGCTAACTGTGAAATCACGAGGACCCAAGAAGAGAGGATGTAAAGAGGGTAACAGCCAGAGGTAGAAATAGAGTTTTCTAGATAGCTGGTCAGTTAATCCATATAAACTCACAGAAATAGAGACAGCATGCACATGTCCCATGTAAGCTCAAACCAGACAAAATCCCAGCATACACATAGGGAAGTGGTAGAAAAACTCAACCAAACCTAGGGAACTTTTTGCAATGGATGGCTGCTGGGAGGGGGAGAGACAATCCTTATCAAGAATGGGACTCTTTCTAGGTTAACTAGGCCTCAAGGAATAGATAATAGAGTACATTAAATAGTATGGGGGCAGGAAGAGGAGGTTTGGATGAAGGAGGGGCTTTTGTACCATCAATATGTATTGTATGAACATTGCAAAAATTCAATAAGATATTTTTAAAATAATTTTGGTTTAAAATGATTTAAAGAGACTTTAGTATTATATTTGGTTCTGAATAGAGAATAATTCTTTTTACAGTTCCTATGTCTATTAGTCAATTAAAGAAAGCAGTTTTACCAGTTTTATAAGAGATTACTTCAAAACAGCTCTAATTTACAGATAGAGGAGGACTTCATTACCACCATGTTTTTCTTTGTTCTATGAAAAAGAGTTAACGAGGTCTCTCATATTGAAACTGTGCTGCACCTAGAAGGTAAAGTTCATTAGGACTCACTATAAACAGGTGTTACACCTATGGACCTCAGAGATGTTTGATGCCTGTAGCAGTCTGAGGCTTTTCTTCCTTTTAGTGTTAAGGTGAGTCAACTTCTCTGCTGGTATTTCTTGATACAACCTACATGATGGAAGGCTGTATCCTTTCTTTCTCAGCCTTTGAGTTGGTGACATTTTGACCTGTGGGAACATACAAATCTTTTCACATAGTTAGTCTTAAGATTAAATTGAAAGTTTTTGACAAAAAGGTTTAATATGTAACTGTATCCCCCCTTTTTAAATTTTTTTTTGACCTATGAGTCTCAAAAAGGCAGTTGTAGTACACATACCTATAGGCAGGAAGTTGGCCAGGGAACTCAAGCACCCCCCAAAAGGTAAAGGCTTATTGCCTGTAAACTGGGATAGCTGCAAGAAGAGAGGCAGTAAGGCCTGCTTTGCTGTCAATGACCTGATGTAAGCATGGGAAGATTGTGTCGAGACCGCACTTACAAGTATACAGTTGGTCTCTGGAATACTAGAGAGTGTTACCAAAGGCCACTGAACCAATAAAGCAAATGTTGGTCTCCTTGAGTCAAGCAAGACACCTCCACCAACATCAGCTACACCTCACCTGCTTGGAGATACTGTGCAGCAGTGGCAGCCATATGTCTGTATATCCCAAATTTATTTGACTATTAGCTATCTCCTTGGAGGAATAACTCATGGATGTTGCCACAAGCTTATAACCTCTAGTGATTAAGAGATGTTATATGCCACAGTAAGACCTTGTCATCTTTCTCAGGAAAAAAAAAGTAATCCAGGGATTAACACACCATCCAAAGTAACCTACCATAGTAACTAGCAATGTTTAAATACCTATATATCTAATCCCTTGTGCTTCATTAATAGGATTGAAAGGTTATCCCTGGACAAACGGTCAGCCCATGAAAGGAAACAGCCAGAACTGATCAGAGTCCAAAACGACATCTCCAGAAAAAGTAGACTGTTGTGCTTTTCGTCCACCTGTGCCCCATTTCTAAGCCTAAGGAACAATCTGTGGAAGAGGGGGAGTGGTAGAATGTAAGGTCTGTGATTGGGGTGAATGGTAAAATTACGACAATGTAGTCTGGACACTTATTTGATCAACTTGATTGAACATTCAAGCCCCTCCAGCTGGATGGTGGGAGCCCTGGGCTGTGTGGGCTGGGGCACAACTGCTTGCAAATTGGTTTTATATGAAGGATGCTTGTACTAAAAAAAAAGGAGCTAGATACTGACATTTGAACTAACTGGGAATATAAAATGCTAGTTGTTTTATTTATAGTTTGTATTGGGTTGGTCTCTATATTTTTCTGAATTATACAACATCACAGTGTAACACTTTCTTTTACTTGTAGGACAATTTAAAGGAATTAAGCTTAAATTTTACTTCCCAAATAAGTAGAAGTCATAGTCCAGTCATATAGCGTTAAAGAGCAAAGTGTTTATTGGGTAAAATTTATTTAGCAGGTACTCAACTCTGCCCAAGCTTTATCCACAAAGTATAGGATATTTTAAGGCTTAGTGAATTGTTTAGATTAGTTAAATTTAGGTGTAGGTTTTGGTGGAAATGGTAATACAATTGAACTAATTGGGAATATAAAATGTTAATTGTTTTATTTATAATTTGTATTGGGTTAAGGTACACAAATGGCCTCTATATTTTTCTGAATTATACAACATCACATTATAACACTTTCTTTTACTTGTAGGACAATTTAAAGGAACTAAGCTTAAATTTCCTTCCCAAATAAGTAGCATACAGTCAATGAGAAACAGTTTGGGTAAATTTAATGAAAGCTTATGCCTTGGCTCCTGTTTATGGGTATGTGTAATACAACTTAGGCATCTATAGGTCAAAACATAAAAACCTAAAAAAAAAAAAAAAAAAAGAGGGAGGTGGGAGGTGGGGTAGTATCCTTTCTGGGATACAAATTGAAAACTCTGTGTTCCAATCCTATTGATAAATTTCAATTTTTGAGATCTTGAAACAAACAATGGGAGGAGAATTTTATGTTCCCACGGTAAAAATCACCAATCTAAATGCCTGAAAACGTACAACTTATGGCTGTGCAGGATGGACTGGGAAATGCCAGCAGAGAGGCTGACCCATCTGAACATTAAAGAAAGAGGAACCTCAGACTGCCTGAATCACAGACACTGAGCATCTCTCTGAATAGTATTGGGGTTAACTGTTTATAATGGGCCCTAACGAAGTTTACCTTTCAGATACTGAAAAACCTTCCTACCTCTTCCCTTTATAGGAAAAAGAAAATTATGATGGTAATGAAATCATTCCCTAACTGTAAATTAGAGCCAATTGTGTTATAGTGGTAATTTCTTATAAAACAGGTATAACTACCCTTTTTTAATTGACTGATAGGCATAGGAACTGTGAATGGATAATTCTCTATCTAGAGCTAAATTCAATAGTAAAGTGTTTATAGGCTGTGTAATTAAGCAAAATATATTACTACAGGAAAGCCCTGACATCAGCAATGAATTATTCTGCCTAGATGTTGGCTAGGGAATCAAACCACCCCCCCCTCCAAAATTACAAAGGCCTTTTGCCTATAAGTGGGATATATGCAAGGAGAAAGGCGGTAAGTCTCTGTTGTTGAAGACCTGGTGTGAGCATGAAAAAATGTTATGAGACGTCACTTGCTAGCATACAACTGGCCTCTGAAATGCCAGAGAGTGTTATCAAAGGCCACTAAAGCAATACAGGAAAATATTGGTCTCCCTGAGACAAGCAAGACTCCTCCGTCAATATCAGCTACACCTCAACAGCCTGGAGATACTGTGCAACAGTGGCAGCCAAATGTCTCTATATATCCCAAATCTACTTGGCTATTAGCTCTCTCCTTGGAGGAATAACTCACAGTCGATGCCACAAGCTTATGTCCTCTAGAAGTTAGGAGTTGTTATAAGCCACAATAAGAACTTGTCACCCTTTATAGAGAAACCACTGTTTGCGGATTAGCATACCATCCAAGCATCTGTGTCTATGCTCACAGCTTAGCTTGACATAATAATTAGTACTGTTTAAATGCCTGTACATCCAATTGCTTGTGTTTTGTTAGTATGACTAAAAAGGTATCACTGGAAAAGTTGTCAACCTATGAAGGGAAACAACCTGAACAGACTAGAGTCCAAAATGACAACTCTGAAGAAAGTAGACTGTTTTCTTCTCACCCACTTGTGCTCCTTTCCCAAAGCCCAGGGAACAAATTGCAGAAGAGGAGGCATGGTAGAATGTAAGGGCTGCAGAAAGATAGGGGTTAATCATGAGACTACAGCAATATAGTCTGGACTCCTAATTGATCAACATGCCTATGCATACAAGCTTCTCCAACTGGACTATGGGAACCTTGGGTTGCTCAAAATTTGGACATAGATACTTGCAAAATGCACCAATTACCTAATTGTATGGAAAACTGAGCAACATCAATGTTATCTGAAAACAACTGTGTTATTTTATTGTAGAATCCCTTAAAAATAAACAAATAATTATAAAAAAAATAAAATGATTGAAAGGATTTTTACTGAAGATGGGCTAGGTTGCCTAGTTAACAGGTGGTGGATGTTAGGGGATAAGAAACCCTGTCAGATGACAAGGACTATCACAGAAGGTGGTTGTGTATTCCAGCTAAAAAATTAGCAAGATTCTTGCTAAAATTTAATTTTGTAAGAAATTGGACAGTCCGACATAGCATTGACATGCAGAATATATAGACTACTCAAAAAACAAAGAAGAAAACAAATGACCTACTCAAAAGATGTAGTAAAGAGCTAAACAGAGACTTTACCAGTGAGGAAGTAAAGATGGCTGAGAAACATTTTAAAAAGTGTTCAACATCTGCAGAGGATGGTGGTGCACACCTTTGATCCTAGCACTTGGGAGGCATAGGCAGGCAGATCTTTGTGAGTTCAAGGCCAGCCTGGTCTACAGAGTGAGTTCCAGGATAGCTGGGGCTACAGAGAGACTCTGTCTTGAAAAGACCAAAAAAAAAAAAAAAAAAAAAAAAAGAAAAGTGTTCAACCTCATTAATAATTAAGGAAATGCAAATTAAAACCACTCTCAGATATCATCTCATTCTGATATGACTGGCTAATATCAAGAAAACAAAAGACATCAAATGCTGGAGAGGTTGTGGGGAAAGGGGAACATTCATCCACTGCTAGTGGGAATGTCAACTTGTACAACCATTATGGAATGCAGTGTGGAGAACCCTTAAAAGGCTCAAAATGAGCCTACCACCTGATCCAGCCATACCATTCCTGGGTATATACCCACAAGAAGCATCATACCACAAAAATACATGCACATCCATGTTTATTGCAGCTTTCTTCACAATAGCAAAGAGCTGGAGCCAACCCAAATGCCCCTCAACAGACAAGTGGATCACAAAAATGTAGTACATCTACACAATGAAATACTATTCAGCTGTAAAGAAAGATGACATCATGAACTTTGCAGGTAAATGGATGGAACTCGAGGTATTATGCTAAGTGAAGCAACACAGTCCCAGAAAAACAAATGGGGAATGGTTTCCCTCATTTGTGGATGCTAACACCAAATCCTCAGATGAAAGGCAAGCTGAACAACATTATTGTTATATTTCTTTTTATCTTAAAGGAACTATGTTGTTACAATGTCAATCTCTTTCTTTTTTTTTTGGTATTTTTGAGACAGGGTCTCCCTTTTATCCCTTTTAGTCCCAGCTAGCCTGGAGCTAGCTCTGTAGACCAGGCTGGCCTTGAACTCACAGAGATCCACCTGCCTCTGCCTCCTGAGTGCTAGGATGAAAGGTGTACACCACCACACCTGGCTTACAATGTAAATCTCTTAAATGGCTCTAGAATTGACCTACCACTAGTTTTCAGACTGTGTAATTAATGTATATGGGTGGAAGGTATGTATTCATATTTTAGAATAATACAAAACTAAAGGGGGAAAATGTGAATTCCTAAACATATTTTGGAATTAACAGTTTATTCCCAGAGGTCATAATTTTGATGCATATGTGACGATTATATAGACATTTTTCAAAGCAATACAAAGGGGAGGGAAAAACAACACATAAAGACTGGTTAAAGAACTGAATGACATGGTTGAACTCTGCCCAAAACAACAAGCCTCTGCAGGGAAAAACTTTGGAAAGACTGAGATAATCATGGAAGATATGTATGACAGAAAGGATGAACAGGGGTGGGATGGGGGCAGGGAGAGGGGAATGTGTCTAAATTGGACTAAAAGATTGGACTAAAGAATGAAATATACAACTCATCAATTGTGGGGTCGCCACCGGGATTTGTGGTGGGGCCCACTTAATCCTAGGACTACCCATGTGGGAAGACCGGACAGGAAAGCAAACCACGTGTAGGCAGGTAGAGGTTCGAACGCAGAGAGAGAGTTTATTCCAACATGTCTGCTTTAAATATCCATCATGACTCAATTCTCACTACACCCCACCCCATGGGTGTGGCCAGGGAGTTATCATTGGCTTAGAATCCAACCCACTCTTACTAAGTTTTCCCACATCTCACCCTTTTAATTTAAATTTTTTTTAATTTTTCTGAGAGGCAGGGGAACCCATGGCTGAGGCTAACAACCCAAAGGAACCTGAGTTTTAAATAGCCAGCTGTTCAAGCCTGTTTTGAGTGATAGGCAGTAGGGGACAGGTCAGACCTAAAACTTTATTTTCACACTAAGGCCAATTAATAGCCAAAAATCCCAACCATGAAGTAAGCTGATTGTTAAGCATAAGCAATGAATGTAAGTAACATTCATGTAAAACCAATTAGCAAGTATTTATGTTCATATTTTGAACAACCCAAGGTTCCCATAGTCCAATTGGAGAAGCTTGCATGCACAAACATGTTGATCAAATAAGAGTCCAGGGTATATTGCTGTAGTCTCACCATTCTCCCCAATCTCTCCGCAGCCCTTACATCCTACCACGCCTCCTCTTCCGCAAGTTGTTCCCTAGGCTTTGGAAAAGGGGCACAAGTTGATGAGAAACAAAGCAGTCCGTTTTTTCTGGAGATGTCATTTTGGACTCTAGTTAGGTTGTTTCCCTTCATGGGTTGACAGCTTATCCAGGGTAACTTTTTTTTTTTTTTTTTTTTTATTTATTTCTGTATGTGTATGAGTGTACTGTCTG
>VZQC01000258.1:672447-684638 GCA_009823505.1 Rhizomys pruinosus | reverse complement strand
TTTTTTTTTTTTTTTTGGTTTTTGTGAGAGCTTCTAGGAAGCTTCCTTTGTTGAGCAGGTGCAACACAGTCCTGCTAAGGGGAAGGGGATGCACAGTGCCCAGTTTGTGGACAGTGTGGGGAACTGGCCTCATTGCATAGAGGACAGTCGGTCACTTCTGTGACCTGACCGGAGAGGTATCTTCCTACTCGAGTCCTTAGCCTGGGACCATGAAGCACATATCCCACTTTGGGCTGAAAGTTTTCACCTGCCCAAGCTCAGGACAGGAATTTCACACCAGCTATTCAGGTTGGTGGTCCGCAAAGGGTGCCTTTTTCCAAACCAACTGGTCATTCACAGGCCTCAACACCAGCTACCCACTGGTCATCTCAACAAAATGCAGGCCCAGCCTGCATGCACACAAAAAATTTTAAAATGGCAGCCGTGAATTCCGCATCGATGTTGATTGGAATTCAATTTTTTTTATTTTTAAATTTTTATACCTTTTATTTTTTATTCCCAAATACCCAAAAGCTTATTAACACTTTAATACAATGAAAACCTGGTGGCATCTTTGTTTTAGATGTTGAAAGGGCGTAACCAGTAGGTGGCAGTGTAGATTCATTATTTTAAATTTTTAATAGATAACCCATAACCTTTGTTGAGATTGAATTATGTTCTGGCTGTTTAATATAAATTTGTGTCTTGAGAAGGAAGGGCCACGTTCCAACTCAGAGGCAATGTTTTTACTGGTATCATGGCTGTTAACATTAAAATATACTTAGAACACAAGTACACACATCCATACACATGTGTGTGCACACATACATACACATACATGTTTGTTAGGTTGACCTGTAAGGGAAAAAAAGCCATATTGTTTGATGTCCAATGAAAAACATGAAATTTTTATAATATGTTATAGGGTTATTTTTACATAATTAGAATAAATGTCCTAGTAATGCATGAAATAGCTGAGATCCATATGCCACCTCTTAGGCCCATTTGCAACCACTTGCCTTCAATTAACTATGCCTAAATTCTACCTATGCTATTTACAAATCTAAAGATTGAGGATTTCCAAAAGTAGACAGGCCTGATCCATCATGTCTTATTATTAAGGACTTTGGAATAATAATTATCCACAATCACAATTACAATCATTATTAATTATTATTATTAATAATAATTATTATTAACCATTACTAGTCACAACAATCACTAATAATTATTATGAATAATTGTCAATAATAATAGCCCACAACAATGAACAATTTACCATTAGATTGAATTTTATCAATTATTAATTATATTTAATAACTAACTATAACCATTAATAACAATTACTACTAATAATTAACAATAATCTATCATTAAACTGAATAATATACATACTATAAACCCGATTAAAAATTGTTAACACAAAGGGGTATAACAAACATTTTTTATGAATTGAATCTATTTTTGTTTATAGTTAGCTAAATAGATTTAAACCTGTAGGATTATAATGAATTAAAAGCGGGAACTCCCATTCACTCACACATACACACAGCTTGAAGATGGGCTTAAAGAAACATAAAGCAGTTTTATTTAAAAAATTTCTCATTTAAATTGAACCAAAATATTAATTTATGTTGTTAAAGAGACTTTTACCAATGGTCCTTAAAAGACTATTTATTGGAGCAAGTTTGTTGTTAGAACTTCAAGGCCTGTAAATTCTCCTAGAAATCCATCTATCTTGTTTCCAAAGTGCTGAAATCAAAAGGATGTTACCTAAATTCAAAATTTAGTGGGCATGATCTAGATGCCATGTGCTTAGTGGGGCAGCTGGTATGCATGCAAAGCAGGCAGGCTTAGGGCACCAGGCCAGAGCTCAGACCACGTGTGATGTAGAATTCTGTGAGAAGAGATTTTTAAGGTGAAACACATTTAAAAGGAGCAAGATAAAATTAAATCAAACCATATCTAGGGTACCCGGGGGTTAAGTAAAAATATTACACTTTAATTTAAGCATGCTGAAATGGATTTGAATTACTATTTGCTAAAATAAATCCTAAACTTGGATCTACAAATGGCCTGCAGGTTTTAGGTAAGAAGTTAGATTTAGAGAAAACCCATAAGAAGACAAGAGAGCAACACACTTTTATCTAAAAACGGATTTTGTATACAAAATTTAAGAGAAAAATGACCAATGCTTGAAATTATCTGGAAGAAGCTGCTCTTGAGGGAGGGCGGTTCTGTGAAAGGCCTTAATTTGCAAGAGAAAGAAGTGTGCTCAGGTCGAGCAGAGCTACTGGGAGAGAAAATCTACATATGAACAAGATTGGAGCAGAATTTGAGGAGCCTGCAGCAGGACTCTTTCTTTGGGAGGATGGGATTTAAAACCAGAAAGTTTTTCAGACCTGTAGAATTATGAAAAGTTGTTTTAAGGCCAAACATAACTGCTAACCCTTAATATTAAATTCAGCCTTGAGGTCACTGGCCTTTATAGCCTGCAGGAGTGACCATGCCGGGAGGCACATGCCTGGTAGGCACTGGATGCTCCCTCTGAACCAAATCAGAGGCAGGCTCTCCATGTGTACAAAGCCACATGCCCTCAGACCACTGTCCCATTCACCGAAACCAGCAGGAAAGAAGGCTCCACCACAACAGGTAGATATCAGGAGAGAGAGGGGAAAGAGAAGAAAAGGGCAAGATTTAGGGGTATGCATACCTGTTATTAATGTTTCCTTTTGTCCCATGTTTGGATGCCATTTGTGGGGTCACTGCTTGGATTTGTGGTGGGGCCCACTTAATCCTAAGACTACCCATGTGGGAAGACCATGCAGGAAAGCAAACCACGTGTAGGCAGGTAGAGGTTCGAACGCAGAGAGAGAGTTTATTCCAACATGTCCGCTTTAAATATCCATCATGACTCAATTCTCACTACATGCCACTCCATGGGTGTGGCCAGGGAGGTTACCATTGGCTTAGAATCCAACCCACTCTAACTAAGTTTTCCCACAATCAATAATAGTATTTTTTAAAAAGAAAGAAATAGGACAGATAGACCTATGATGAGGTCTAGGAGCCTGACCGATGTTTGGTAAGGCACAGAGTCTTTATCAGGAGAAATAGATTTGATCAGAAAATTATTTCTGTTACCTCACTGTTTGTGGAGGCAGAGAAAATCCTGTTGCATACATTTTTATAATATATATTTCAGTAAAATAGACATCTATAGTATTTTGAGTTTGATCAATTTGATCTATATTTATAGTGACTTATATATGGATATGATCTTTCTTAATATATATTATGAATATGTTTAAACTGAGATCTTAAAATATCTGTGTTATCTGATATTTTATTTCCATAACTAGTTTATTGCCTTGAAAATAAATATTTGAAAGCTGCTGTTATAAAAATACGATTACTGACGAGATCGCTCAAGAAAAATGAAAATACTGAAGATGGGCAGTGTCTTCAACTAAGAATTCAGTTAAGAGTTGAAGAGAGAAAGGGAGAGTGAGATAAGGTCTCTAGAAAGTTTAAGGACAATACCACAGAAGCAGAAGGACACTGATTTTTTAAGGCATCAAATCCCACAATTGTTGAGTGTATTCCTCATCACAGACACACTCAGAAGAGCTGGAGAGTCAGCATAAAGTATTACAACATCCTTGTTTATGAGTGGCAAAAATGTCCTTGAAATTTTATTGCACGTTGGTAAGTACTTTAGTAAAGATTACACACATTCTCTGCACTCTTAAATTAGCCAGAATGCTTGAGAAAATTCCTCAGTGAGTGACTCAGCTGGGTCCCCTGCTCCCCCTATGAACCTTGGTTAGGCAGGAGTTGGGTAGATGCAAGTGAAGTCTATAGCCCTGAATCTTTGGGAAAACAAGATTAGCAAAACAGTGTAAGAACTATCTTTCTGCTGTAGTCATTATCAAGAACACATACAGCAGCCTCATTTATATTCCTGAGAGGTATTACATTCTTGCAAAGTGTAACAGATAACAGTGCTCACATTTAAATGAGGACTTTTAAATACCTTTCTCTATTTATAGCAGGAAAGGAAAGAATTTCCCCAGTTCTGCTCCCTGGAGGCATTCATTAGGAGAAGTTTAATGAAGCAGGCAAACAGGTGCTTTTTATACGCTATTCATAAAGGGCTCCAAGCTCTTACCATCTCTTCAGCTTCCAACCAGGAGCACACGTCATCTGCTGAGCTAATAGCTCACAGCAGGGTCCTTCAGTGTGTGCCATATAAATATTCAGAGTTTTAGCTTCTACTTGGTGATTGATCATAAGCACAATGTACTGAGAAAGATGGAAAAGATAAATAGAAAAATGTATGAATTCTGGGTCATAAATCTAAAGAAATTTTACCACAGAGAGACTTAAGTAAGATTTGAAAAATAAACACTGAATATAGGTCTGGGGCATGAGTTATCCAAACTGCTGATTACAAGTAAAGATTTCTCTAAATATTTTCCAGGGAAAAACAGTTCTGTCTGGTAGGCATCTATGTACCCTCCTTTCTATCTTTCCCCTCGCTAACTAGTCATGTTTGTGAGAACTTATACAGCCATTCTGAACCGATTGTTCATAATGTAACCCAGCAGGAATGAAGATATTCTGAAGAATGTCTTGTCCTCTCTTTTAGCTATCAGACAATGGAAACCATGATCTTGACTTGGAATTTCTCCAGGAGTCTAATGTTAGAAGAAGGAAAAAGTTGAAAGTCAATACCAGTCAGAAAAGGACCTTGTCTCCTAGGAAGATATTTCACACATCTGTGATAGTTTGTCATATCACTTGCAGGAGCCAAGAGAAAGATGGGTCAATAATCTGTAGGACCACACCTTGATCAAGACAGATGAATTATGCTTAGCTTTTGCCTGATATTTAAAACTAAATCTTCTGTCAGGATCCTGAAGATGAATTGGGCCCAGGGTACCCTGGATAGCTGGTCTATTCCTCTTCCCATTGTGGCCATATCTAATGTCTCCTTTTTCTTCTTTTCTATATTCCTTTGTCCCTTGTTTATCTCATTTTCTCCTCCTCCTCCTCCTCCTCCATTTTTAACAGTTTTGTACATTGGACTATTGATTGGCCGAGACTAACTTCTTCCTGTGCAGGGCCCAGGCTCTGATACTAACAACTCTGGAAACATTAAAGAAAACATTGCATGAAATATTTCTTTTTTTTTCACCTTTAATTACTTGGATACCTGGATACATGTTCATCTAGTACATTGTTTCCCTTTGACATCCAGATTATTCATTTGTTCTCTAAAAGCACAGGTAAAGGATCTAAATGAGAGACATTAGCAAAAATGTTGTGTGAAATTTAGATAGGAACATTTCATTATGTTAGCGCTGGACTAATAGAACTCATGCAGCTTCTAACTCAATCCTACTTCTGACACCTAGCATCAACATTGCAACAAAATCCCTTCAGAAAAGAAAGAATATGAGCTCAGTTTCACCCAGTCAGGCGAGACAAACCTACCATCCTGAGAAGCAGCAGCCAGGTGAGGTCAGGTCTCAAAACATGTGAGCCCCAGGACTTGGGCAGGGTTCCAAAAGCCATGTAGATCTGCACTTTCTTCAAAAGACTCCTATTATGTTTGAGGGTACTCTCTGCTTCCTCCTGAATATCCTGAATAATGCTTGTACTCTTTTCTGTTGACTAACCCCTGGTACCTCAAGGGAATAAATGATGCAGTGTGGAAGTCAGAAGAGGGAACTGAAGCCCCTGTAACTGGAGTTATAGATAGTTGTTAGGCATCATGTGGGTGCAGGGAACCAAACCCAGGTCCTCTGCAAGAGCAGCCAGTGCCCTTAACCATTGATCCATTTCTCTAGCCCCTCATGCTAATAATTTTGAATATCTAAGTAATGAATGGAATGAAACTGAATAACAAATACAAAACACAAAGTAAATTAAAAAGGGGGGGCTGGAGAGATGGCCTAGTGGTCAAGAACACTTACTGCTCTTGCAGAGGACCCGGGTTCGATCCCCAGCACCCACATGGTGGTTGAGAACCGTCTTTAACTCCAGTTCCAGGGGAATCTGACACCCTCTTCTGACCTCCGCGGCATTGCACAACACGGGTGCACCAACCTACATGCAGACAGTACATTCATACACATACAAAAATAAAATAAAAAAAAACACAAAAAAACACCATGGGTCTGAATGTAAAAAAGAGAGAAAAAAATCATATCTCAATAACTTTGCTGGAATTTCTAGTTTTTTTTGAAAAGTGTCCCTAATTTTCATTTTCAGATTATGTAAACTGTCGAATAAGTGAATTTCTCTACTCAAGTATGAGCCTGCTTTTGCAGAATTGGATGCTTGTTTCCTGAGAAGTTTAGAGGTCCTACCTTAGCATCTTCCAGTGTGTTTTTATTGGGAAGTGTTAAGGAATTATTGTCTGACCTTCTGATAAAGTACTTAGCCATTCTCCATTCAAGACCTAATCAGATGCTAATGCATATAAGACTCATGCATATCAAGGATTATATTAACTTTAGATGAAAAAGTAGCCTTGACAATAAATCACTGTGTATATTGGATAGCCACAATGAAATTTTTCACCATGTTTGATATAGATTTACATCTTATTATTAAAGTAATACTGAAACTAAGCAGTCTATGTTTTCTTTTAAAATATTTTATTCATTATTTTTATATGTATGAGTGTATTGGTTGCATGTATTTAAGTGCATCTGTGTCATGAAATGCCCACAGAGGCCAGAAGAACAGAAGAGAGCACCGAATTGTCCTGGAACTGGAGGAATGGATGGGTGTTAGCTGCCCTGTGGTGCATGCTGGGACTTGAACTCTGGTTCCCTGGAAGAACAGCCAGGGTTCTTAAATGCTGCACCACCTCTTCAGCCCTGTTTTTCATATATAGCACACAATTTATTTTCTTCAACATGAGATTATATAAAGGAACTTATTCTGTTGTTTTTCTTTGGCTAGGGCAATTGCACTTACGATTCTATTCATAAAGCTAGCTTGACATATAATTTGGTTTCCTAATGAAATGGAGGTGAATAGAAAGTGGTCTCAATAAAAAATAATAATTTACAAGATGGATGAATTAGAATATTTGCTCTCAAGAATTTCCTGTAGTATCTGTCCCTTGGCTAATACATCTTCTTTCAATGCACACTTTGCCTCCATTACCCTATATACTTCCATTCTTTTAAGATGTTCTAGTTTTATAGGCCCAGACTTCCATTCCATATTGATGTGTTCTAATAAAGCAACTAACAAGATACACATTTAGCCATAAATTCAGTACTTCCAAGGTTGTACTCTTTTAAAATATTCTGTGATAAGATGGCATTTTTATCTATAACATCATATTAACTTTGTTTTGTTGAGGACAAATTTACCTGTTGAAAACAGTTGAAGTTCATGACTGAGAGACTGAATGAAAAATCAGTAATGATGAACTTAAATTCATTTTAAATGTCCATAAGTAAAGCTCTTATCTATCTATCTATCTATCTATCTATCTATCTATCTATCTATCATATATCATGTATACAATTCAACACATTCTGTGCTACTTTAAATACTGATGATCAAGCAATGATGATATAAAATTCCCATGGAGCTTATATTGCTGTGACAAGATAAAAACATATGTAAGTTGTTAAGGAAGATTAGAAATTGCAGAGACTAGGCATTATTTTTAAATAATGGATAAATTATGGTAATACCATTTACACAAATTACTGCCAAGAAGTATACTGGTGAGTTTTAATTAATCCAGAATTAAATAACTTGACTTTGAGACCTGCTTCCTAACTCTTCAAAAGACTTACTTTTGAATCTGGGCAAGCAGCTTGACTTTTTTGAAAACCGATTGTGTTTCTATAAATGTGACATAAATACTGTCAAATGCATGAAATTAGGCAATGCTTCAAAAGCACTTGGGGTAGCTGGGTAAGATGAACATACCTGCATGTTAGTACAGATGAGAATTAGGGGATCTCAACTTCAGGATCATACTCAGTTACCTAGAAGTCTGGAGGCTAACATGTAAAGTACATTGGAGACTGTCTCAAAAACAATGCAAAACAAAGCAAAATAACAGTAAGCATGCTTAACGGTTTGTTGGCAAGCAACAATTACTATTTGATATTAGTAAAAACATTATTTAATGTGTTTATTCCAACAAGGAAGCTTTGAGCAAGGAACTGACCTCCTGCTTCAAATTCAATTGGAACTCTGTAAATTAAGATTGCTATGTGGAGGCTGGAGAGATGGCTCAGCAGAGGACCTCGGTTCCATTCCCAGAACCCACATGGTAGCTAACAACTGTTCTAACTCCAATTCCAGGGGATCTGATGTCCTCTTATGACCTCTGTGGGTTTTGCATTTACAAAAATGCAGGCAATAGACACATACACATAAAATAAAAATAATAAATAAAATAAAAAAATTTATTATGGCATTGCCCTATAACCTTTGATGCACATAGAAATCTGTGAGCATCTTGCAAAAATGCAGGTTATTTCTCAGTAGATATGGAGTCTGATAGTCTGTATTTCTAAGCTCACAGGTATCAGCAATGTAGCTACCTCTCTGTGGAACACCAGCATAAAACATTGTGATTTGTCAATAAGAAAAATAGGAAGACCTGGAGCAGTTGACTAATATTAAATTTGGGTTTCCAAACAGTAGGGGATTGCCTCATCAATTAACACCAAAAATAGTAAGGGAAATGGTTTATTGAAAAATATACTTATATGAGTAGTAGTTTATCCATAAGGCTTAGATTTATGTGAGCAAAGATTACCCTCTGGATTTCATATGCAGAGAATAATTATCACCTAACTACAACCACAGTGCTGATTTTAAACTCTCTGGGAAAAGGATGCCCACGATTTTCCACTTCCTGATTGCTCTCTTAGTTAGCTTTCTATTGCTCCAGGAAAACAATCCAATCAAATCCAACTTGGGGAGTGTGCTGGAAAGCTTTAGTTGCCATCTTGCCATCCCTAAGCAGAGGGAATTTCAACTGAGGTATTGCCTTCATTGTTTTGTCATGTGGTCATGTGTGTGGAGCATTTTCTTGATGGTTGAGTGATGTGGAGGTCTCAGCCTGTTGTCTATGGCACCACCCCTGGACAGATGGTTATGGACTGTATAAGAAAGCAGACTGAGCACAGGCCAGAGGAGCAAGCCAATAGGCAGCTATTCATGGTATGTGTTCCAGTTTCTTGCTCTGAGCCTTGGCCTCTGTTGATGATAGACTGAGCTTGTAAACTAAATAAACCTTTTCCTCTACAAGTTGGTTTTATTCAATATTTTTTATTATAGCAACAGAATCAGGAGAAAGGATTTAATTCAGATTATACCTCCAGGTTGCAATCTACCACTAAGGGAAGTCAGGGAAAGACCTCAGGACAGTAACCTGAAGGCCCCAACTGAAGCAAAGACCATGGAGGAATGACTTGCTCTTCTGGCCTGTGCCCAGTCTGCTTTCTTATGTAATCCAGGAACAAATACCCAGGAGTGGCTCAGCCCCATTGGGCTGGGCTCTCCCACATTACTTAACAATCAAGAAAATTCCTTCTAGACATTCCCACAGGCCAGTTTGATAGAGGAAATTTCTCAGTAGAGATTCCCTCTTCCCAGGTGTGCAGAAATGACAACTGTAGCTTTCCAGCACACTCACTATAGCACGTATCAAATTTAACTCATGCCATCTCTGTATTCATAACAATATATCAAAAGATATGAGGCTCAACCAGAAATGCTGAGTGTAACAAGACCCAATAATCCTACATCTAGATATATACTCAGGAAAACAGAAACATATTCACATGAAAACTTAAGCACACATATTCCTAACTGCATTTTTCAAAATAGATCCAAAGTGGAAACAGGTCAAATATCTGCTGCTTAAAAAAAGGATTAAAAATGAGGTATATTCTTAAAATGGAATATTACTTAACCATTGAATGAAATAAAGTTTGGAGACATGCTATGTGCACAAACATACATATTTGTGAACGTTCATATAAACAAAATAAAAATTACTCAAATCTTTTAAAAATGACAAACTATCTACAGTGTCTGACCATTTTTTTCTTTATCATTTGTACATGTTCCTCTGCCCTTAGGCAGTTTGTGTTTATATTTCTAGGATTGTTTTCTGAATTAATAATTAATAAAAAGTCAAAACAACACAACAGTCTTGTACTATTCTTTATATGTCCCAAGAGAAGCAAAAGAATCCAGATTCAAAAGCTTATATATTATACCACTTAATTTCTACAAAATGTATAGAAAAGGTAAACCGAAATGAAATGAATATTAATAGAGATAGAATTAATTATCAGTGTTATAATATATTGAAATTAAATAATGGTAATGGTATGCCCTCCCTCTGAATATGCTAAAAGCCATTGAACTGTATACCTTAAACTGATTAATGTTACGGTATATTAATTGTAACTCAATAAAATGAAGAAAAATGCATTAGGATACTTCAGCAAGCAGCTGAAGCCTTTAAAACACATTTCTCTTCACACTTAAGAACTCTAAAGCTCCCATATTATCTGGCAGTGATTAAAAAGAGCCTAACTCCATTGTAGAAGTCAAAGGTAGGTTTAAAACAAGAATAAAGACTTAAACCCCTCTCAATGGGAAGCAACTGATGGATGACACTGTAAATATAGCCAAATACACATGTCTAGAGGGGACCTAGATCCTAGAGAAAATACTATCTCTGTCATATCTCTAGACAAATGAAATTTCTTACTGCGTGATAAATATGCATCCTTGTATTTAGCAGACAAGTATACCACATATCACTCATGAAAGAAGTTTCTTTGTGTAACAGATAGAGACTATTACACAACTGGTTTCACAACTGGTCACTGGTCACACACAGAGAATAGATTTTTTTATGGTATCCATATACAGAGAGAGATTTATTCAAAAATGGCCTGGTTTTATAGTCAATGTGACTCATTTCTCAGGGCCAAATCCTAGACCTTTTTTCTTCCCTTTGAATCCTAGACCTTTGTGTCACCACACCCCATCCCATGGGCATGGCCAGCGAAGTCCCATGACTCCCCCTTATGCTCTAGGGGGCATTGGTTAGAATGCTAGCCTTAACTGAATTTCCCACAACCGTGCCCCACTGAAACTGTTCCCATGAAACAATAATTCACCCTCCCTCCTCTCTAGCCCACTTGTAGTTACCTTTCTGCTGATCACCAGTAAAACTGGACAACTCTAGTACCCTTGGGGCCACCTGTGTTATAGTACAAATCATAATTTTCTTCCCTTTTATAGGTCAAATATTGGGGTTGGAGAGGTGGCTCAGTGATTAAGATCACTGACTGCTCTAGCAGAGGACCAGGGTTTGATTCCCAGCACCCACATGGTGGCTAAGAACCATCTTTAAGCCAGGCGTGGTGGCACACATCTTTAATCCTAGCACTCGGGAGGCAGAGGCAGGCGGGTCTCTGTGAGTTCAAGGCCAGTCTGGTCTACAGAGTGAGTTCCAGGACAGCTGGGGCCATAGGGAGACTCTGTCTCAAAAAATAAATAAATAAAAATAAAAAATAAAGGCCAAATATTACATTTTTTTATACCAAATGTTGTTTATCCAGTAATTTTGTTGTTTGTGCTTACTTACCCATGTGATTAGGTGTGTTTGTGCATTAGCACAAAGGTGTTGGATGCTCTGGAGTTGGAGTTACAGGCTGTGAGCCTCCAAACCTGTGTGCTGGGGGCTTTACAAAATTAGTATGTGCTCTTAGTCCCTGAGCCACCTGTCCAGGCCCTGTTGATTGTACTTTTTGGACTTTGAATAATACTGCCATGAATATGGATAGAAACATAGCTATTTGAATCTGTTTTCAGGTTTTGTTTGTTTTGTGTGACCCAGGAGATCAGTTCCAGGGTTTTATTCAAGCGAAGAAAGTACTATACCACTAGCTACATTTCCCCCTCCCTCCCTCTGTCCCTTCATCTTTCCCCTCCTCCTTCCTTCCCTTTCTTTTCTTCCTTCTTTTTTAGGACAGAACCATCCTGGACTGGCCAAGAGCTTCTTATGTAGCCCAGGGTGGCCTTAAATTTATAGCGGTGTTCCTGCTTCAGTTTTCCAAATACTGGAGTTAGAAGCTTTTGATTTTTTTTTTTTTTTTTTTTTTTTTTTTTTTTTTTTTTTTTTTTTTTTTTTT